>JAUZNJ010039630.1:0-10659 GCA_034780135.1 Jordanella pulchra | reverse complement strand
GTCACATGCTGTTTTTATTTTAATTATGTAAAGCACTTTGAAATGCCTTGATGCTGAAATGTGCTATACAAATAAAAATTTGATTGATTGATTAAGATATTTTTGCAAAGACACACCTGAAAAATGGGGAATGTATTTGTATTCAATATCTTTATTTTCATACCTGTCAATTATGGAAATAGGGCTAAACTTGTGGAAAGGTTGAAAGTAGAAAAATGTTATTAAAAGCATTCTACCTACAGATCAGGCAAGTGCAATGCTACTAAGGGAAGATGCCCCCTCTGGAGGAACTGTAAAGATGGAAAACTCAGGTGGGAAAATCTACAACAAAAAAACTGCTGGCTGTCAATGAAAAAAGCCACAGAAAAAAGTATTCGATCATAAACCCCATTTGTAAATTTCTTAAAGTCATGTAGATGTTATAGCTTAAAAGTGGAAAAATATTCTGTGATCATATGGAACTATTATTTTCCCCCTACACACAAAAAGTTACGAGTGTTTCAAACCTACTAATTACCCTGAACCTCCTTTAGACTGGATTGAGTCATGGTGATGGCAGTATCATGCGAAGGGGCTAATTTTGTCTAACAAAGACAGAGAAGCTTGTCAGAATTTATAGAAAGATGGGTGGATACAAATACAATATAGTCCTAGTAAGTTTAAGAGACTACAAAAGACTTGAGACTGAGGTGGAGGGTCACCTCGCAGCTTCCAATTAGCTTTAACAGAAAATCAGAGCTACAGCGGAATAATTTACATCAGAGGTCATAAAACTTCAGGTCTGGTGCCATGCACCTTTTAGGTGTGTCTTTGTTTTAACACACCTGAGTCAAATGGGTGAATTACTTCCCCATGATGCAGACAAGTTCTTCAGAGTATGGCCAATGATTAGAGCATATATTCACCTAAATCTTAATGAATTAATTAAATGACATACAATCAAATAATGAGTATATTTTAAGTAGGCAACAAGGCATCAATTGAAGACACCAAAGAAGAATGCTTTGGATACTTTGCTCTGTTGGAAATATCATTGAAAATGTCCCTAAACCTAGCACTGATAGCACCAGAGGAGATTTCTCATTAAATACTGGGGAAGCTAAACCTCCTTTATAAATTTCGTAAATAATTTCATCTTCACAGGCACAAATCCGTTTATCTTTCAACACGTTTATTCTTATCCCAGAGATGTGCAGACAGATGTGCTTTCCCTTTATCTAGTTCAGTTCAGTTTTTCCAACTTATTTTTCATCTATTGTGTTTTTTTTGTTTTGTTTTGAATTTTGCTTTTTTAACCTCCTTAAAAAGCAGCCAATCACAGTAAAATGCTAGTGTAGAGTTCACAATAATATCAAACAGATTAAGTAGTAAAAGGACCAATGTGGTGGGTAAACATAATAATAAGTCAAAACAATAATCAGGACATAAATAAGCTATGTTCAAACATGTTGATGCTGTGTGACAATCTAGTTTGGCTGAATGTGGGTCACCAGGGTCACCTGTGTCTAAGGCCTCCGTACATCTCATGCGCTCTAACCACTGCAACACCTGCAAATCCGTAAAGAGCTGTTGATTTGTGCCAAGACTTACAAAATGTGTGTTCATAGCTATTCTCAATCCAGTCTGATTCAAAATGACGTGTTTTGCAAAGAGAAATTGCATAAATAAATATCTGATTGTCTACAGAAAGATAAAGAAGTACCTCATCATAACTTGTAGCTGTAATTCCAGTAACCGAGTTTTAGCACTGAACTGACTTAAGAGAAGTAATATGAACATGATAACCATAATTATACACAACTTAGTAATGGTCTATCTTAAAAGTTCCTAATTAAATACATTGAAGTTTGTGGAAGCGGCATCGAGGCGTATAAAAAATTACAGTTTTAAAATATTTTTGCAAGCCACTGTAAACACCATGATAATCACTGGGTTGCTTCGACGGTAATCTGGCTTCTTATCACCTCGTGTTATTTATAATCCATATTAAAAATTAAAAAACATACACGCTCAAGTGGAACAAGCTCCGTGGCCTTTTTTTCTGAAAATATGGACTTCACTGGTTTCATGTTGGTATTGTGAATCATACTGATAAAGGTCTAATAATCATTTCCTTCAAGATTCAAAAGAAAAAAATAACATGTTTCTCCCACTCCTGGAAGCTTGTCTCTGCTGGCCTTTAGTCTTAATAAATGTAGGTAGAATTCATGAATCATGTACATGTCTCCCTGACCAGATATATGCTGATTAAAAAATGCATGTATGATTAAAATAAGTCATATTTAGTTAATATCTTAAGTACTACATCAAATAAACCTATCTTGTCCAAGTCATGAGGGATGTGCCTTAGCAGTGTCATCCCACCCTTGGTCAAAAATGAGCAAAAGAAACTGAGAGCAAAAGAAAGAAAGCTAAAGAAAAGAAAAACACTCATAGTTAAATATTGAAATGGCTGTTGGCATGGCATCAGGGTCACACACCAGCTGTGACAGTAACCTCCCAGGGTCTTTGATCTTGACCAAGAGGGTAGACAAAAGTGGCTCTAAAGCAGCTTGAGATCTAAACTGTAGCAGTTGTTAAATGTTATCTTGTGAGAGAAAGCAACAACTCTAGCCCTTCCTTCACCAATAGAGGTGAAGGAAGGGCTACCATATGCTCTGCAACTCTCTGCATGTTAACTACCCTGATGTGCAGCACTTTCGTGATTAGCTTTTGTTTATTTTCACATATTGTTCATAAAGAAATATAATTAAAAAGACCATGATTCCTACAGAGATGCAGAAAATAACACCTCCAGCCTGAAAGTCAGGTCACTTTCCAGCTTGGGGATGACAATAATGTATTTTATTTACTGTAATACGTCCTACGAAAGTACCAAGCAAAGATTTATATCATATGCTTTCCTCTTTTATCTGTGTTTTTCGTGAGCACAGTTTGACAACCAGACAAGGTCTTTCCTCCATGCTCAATGTTTTAAGCTTATCTTTATTTGACAGATATATTCAGGGAAAAACTGCCGAGCCACTAAACACAGTCACTACTTAGCTTACAAAGTATTAACATGCAGAGATCAGCTTTAACAATACAATGCCAAATAGCTTGAATATTACTAATTATCTATCAACAAGGCAATTTTGCATTTGGAATATTGTAGCTATTATCATTGTTAAAGTAGTAGGGCTAGAAAAGAACCAGTCATGAACAAAAGAAAAAGCCCACAAAAATACATTGGCATTCACTATTTTTTAATAAGTACACATTCAGCATGCCTGCCCCTTTATTCAGTTGTGTTTTAGCAGAAAAATGAAAATGATCTAAATGTTATAAAGGCAGTAGCTTATGTAGTAGCTGATCTATTTAACATACCTGTAGTTTACTTACAATTGATCCTTAAGTCAAGTCAAATCACATATATGTGTCAGAATAATAAATGTTAGATAAGCTCTTGCGTTGTACAACATAATTCCTTCATTTAAGAAAAGACCTACAGAGTTTATATCTATTGAATAATTACATATGCCGATTAGACAAGTACTCATGTCCACACAAAGACAGAATGATCTATTGGATGTAACTTTTTTTCACCCTAACCTTTAAACTGGCTGGATAACGATGAACAAGTTGTTTTCATTAAACAGCCAGAGCCTAGTTAGGAAGGAGTCTCTGTGAATGATTGTTTTTGTGTTGGTGTAGATGGCCATCTAACGGCCATCACGGGTATTACAAAGAAATATCAAACTGACAAAAACTAAGGATTTGCTAAATTTTAAAAGCTATAAAAGTCTGGACTAAGATAGTTTGTTACTAGAAACAGATGATAAATTATCCATGTTTATGAAAGGGCTTCTGTAACCTGGGGGCTCACTGCTTTAGTTTCAAGCTCAATAACTATTTGTAATTCACCATCTAAAAGTTTAGAACCTACAAAATTACAATATAACCACTTATAACTAAATGTTTCCGTTTTTGATAAAACGTGAAAGATTTCCTGGTTAGACATTATCATAAAACATTAGAATTGTTTAAAGTGTTTTATATGAATAAGATTTACTGATGAAGGATATAATGGAGCTTGTAATATATATATTTATATATTAGTGGAAATAGAAGAAGGCGAAAATAAGCTTTTGTGGTAATATATTTCTTTAAACGGTCTGTCTTTTGGGGAATGTGCTTTTCTTCGTGTTTTCAGAAATGTTACATGATTAGTATGAGTGTTTTTTGTAATGTTTTTTTTATGGATCGAGTAGAGAGCAATCAACTACATTCACATACTGGTATGAATCCTCCACACTTCACAACGAGGTAGAAATTGGTTTCATTTGAAAAAGTCGCAACCACTTTATCAAAAGTGTAAGATGAAATTTACGATTTACAGAAGAGCACGTGAAGGCAACAGTGGAGGGAGGCGTTGACTCGAACTAGCCGCTGCGCTGCTATCTTACTGCGCCGCATGATCGTAAACTCTACACACTGTGAATGAGTAAAACGGCACAGAAATGTCAGGAAAGAGTTTCCGAGTCAGCGATGGGGACTGGATTTGTCCCGATAAAAAGTAAGAATGGCGTTAAAAAAAACAGACGAACATTACGGAAGCTCGCATTCACCAAGAATTATTCATTTTTGTACCAGCGTGGCTTCAGTGAGCCATAGGCCTACTAGCATGTAGCTAATGCTAACAAACGAAACAATCGCAATTTAATGTTTTTGTGATCACCATTATTTTTACTTTAAATATAGTAGATGCATATATTATTTGAACGTTTGATGAGGGGGCAAGGTGTTATATAATGAGTGTCAATCTCGAGCTATCTAAAGAATGTTAGCAGTTAGCTTGCGTGGGTAGAAGCCTATTCACGTACTGTTGTGGGGGTTGTTCACATTGTTGATAGTTTGTATGCGTGTTCAGAGTGTCGTGTTTCGAGCAAACTCGGTTTAAATATGATCGACGGGGGCAGATGTCAGCTTATCCCTTTGCTCCTGTTTCTAAACTAAGGCTGCTAGGCTAGGTTAATGTGCACGGAAACGTGAAAGATAATTTGCATTGACGGGCGTTGCAGTTTGTAGCTTATGTCTTAATTTATTCTATTTTTTCCAGGTGTGGTAATGTGAACTTCGCGAGAAGAACAAGTTGCAACAGATGTGGAAGAGGTAACACTTCGATCGGCTGTGATAATTATGACGTTGCTATTTGAAAAGTGGATGTTAATGAAGCTGGTGTTTGTGTCAACAGAAAAAACCACAGAGGCCAAGATGATGAAAGCAGGAGGAACAGAAATTGGGAAAACTCTGGCTGAGAAGAGCAGAGGCCTCTTCAGTGCAAATGATTGGCAGTGCAAAACGTATGAGCAAAATATAAAACATTTGTGTTTGAAGTACATGTTAATATTTCTTTGTCTTTAACGTTTATTTACTTTTCCATGTGCCTAAAGATGTGGTAATGTGAACTGGGCGAGACGGTCAGAGTGCAACATGTGCAACACTCCAAAGTATGCCAAGCTGGAAGAACGAACAGGTTCTGATGCAATTTATAAAAGTTTGGCGTTAGTTTTATACTGCCCAATCTACTTATTTCTGCTACAGTTTCTTTTGCATTTTGTCATATTACAACAAAAAACTGTTATTTAATGTATTAGTTATTTAAGTTCAAAGGATACAAACAACAAAGCTAATAGTTTTGAAGTGCAGGAAAGGGAATACATTCTTTTCACACTTGTTCGCTCATTAGATGGAAGATGCTTACCTTCATCTCCCATTACTACTGAATAGAGCAAAATTTTGCTGTAATTTCCACCGTAGGGTGTCTGTCAGTTTTGCACATACGGGTTAATTTTAGCTCTTTGCAGTTAAGCCTTTTGTGCAGCCTGAATCAATGAGGAACATGTGTAAACATCAGTTTAAAAGTCCTGTCCCTTATATAGGAAACATTTTGGTCATTTCCTTCTATTTTGAACAATTTTTGGTTTGTTTCATAGAAACTGCAACTTGCATTTAGGTTTACTGTTGTGATATGACACATGTGAGAATACTTTAGCAGGGTTTTATGTTTTAATCTGAGTTTAATCAAGCTCCCTATTTATTGACAGGTTATGGTGGAGGTTTCAATGAAAGGGAGAATGTGGAATACATAGAACGGGAGGAATCTGATGGGGAATATGATGAGGTGAGTACTAGCTCGAGACTGGAGATTAGCAGGTTATTTTTTGATATGATTTTAGTCCTATTTTTAATTGATTAGAGAAAATTTAATTAGTGAGGGATTTTTAAAAGGATTTCATTTCCATCCTCTGCAGTTTGGTCGAAAAAAGAAAAAATATCGTGGAAAGAGCAACAGCTCAAGTTCAGCAAAAGAAACTGAAAAGAAAGAAGTGCCAAAACAACAAGAAGAGGAGGAGGAGGAAGAAGAAGAAGAAGAAGAGGATGAGGATGAAGATGGTGACCTGTCCAAATACAAGCTGGATGTAAGAGATAGTTGATTAGAAATTCTAATAACATCCTATAGACAGAAATAGTCATTAAAACCATCTATTTGCAGGATGACGAAGATGATGAAGATGGGGATCTGTCAAAGTATGATCTCATCGCCAGTGATGAGGACGAAAAGCCAACCAAGAAGAGCGGCAGCCACTCTGGCTCTTCACGCTCTTCCTCGCGCTCTTCTAGCTCCAGCTCTCGGTCGAGGTCCAGGTAAAAGGGTACAGGTCAAGGGTAACTCCAGACAAAATGTCAGTATCAGCTCAATCTACCTTTTGATTTAAATTAATAAACCGTATCAAACAATGTCCTTTAAATGCTAATATGTTGTTTTCCCCCTTTTTATTTTCATCCCCGTCCCATCAGCAACAAAGAGTTTGCAGCTCTCTTTTTATTGCTATTTTCTAATGTATGTGACTCAGAAAAATACAATTTTTTAATAGAAGTTTGGCTTTTAGAGGTTCAAGGGCTTTCTGTAGATTTATCTTTACCATTCATGTTAAATTGACATTCATGAGTCATGAGGTAGCTTTCTTTTTTATGTATAGTATTTTTTTTTTCTTAATAGGATTAAGTTGCATTAAATATTGAAATATGGCTGTGGTTTTTGTGTGTCGTTTACTAGAGCTGATGTAACAAATACATTTCTCCATTGTGAGATCAACGAAGCCCTAAAGTCCTGTCTTATCTTCTATGTTTAAAAAATATTGGAAAGGTTTTTTTGCTTTGTCTGTCTTTCAGATCCCGTTCTAGAAGTTCTTCCAGTTCCAGATCTGGATCTCGTTCGAGATCTCGCTCCAGGTGAATGAGGTGACATGCACTCTCTCCCTTTCAAGAGAGAGCGTATGTATGGTTGCAATGTTCCAGAACAGTCTTACTCCCAAAGACGCATTTTATAAGATTTTACTTTGTTGTCTCAGCTAATGTAGAGTTTAATATCAATCACAAACGAAAATTTCATTGGGCTAGTAAATTATTTTGAAACTAATTAGAATAAAATACCAAATAGAAAAAGGATCAAAAGTTGAAACAACTGAGAAGAGACAAACAATTTGGATTTTTTTATTTCTTTCTTATGTCTCCTTTGGCCCAGATGTCCATATCAACATGTGGGGTATTTATCACACCTCTCTCAACATGTAGTTAGTGAGCAAGAAGGTATCTTGGCCATCAACAGCACTGCTATTTTATAGTTACAGTGCATTGCAGAAGTATTCACACCTCATAAACAAACATCCCATGTTTTCTTGTTACAACCATAAATCAAAATGTTTTATTGGGATTATTTTATTATGGGCCAACACAAAGTCAGAGGTGGACTGAAAAGGATCCGTGCTCTTCAACGTTTTTGACAAACAGAAAACCTTTAAGTATTTTGTGCACTTGTATACACAGCCTCGCTACTTTGATGCTATTGAAAAAGTTGTCAAAATATTAAATGGAGTTCACCAATCTGTGATTTAATCCAACCTTTGAAGGTGTTGTTCAGTGCAGTTTTTATTTTAATGAAGAAGCAGCTAGAAATACCCATTAAAGGAAACATTTTGTGCAGTTTGAATTTTCCTGGCTTTGAACAAAACATTTTCTAGATTACTACAAAAAAATGATTCCAGTGTTAACAGACTATGGTGGCAGGATAGTTTGGGGTTGCTGTGCTCAGGTGGGGGAGAAATACCTGTTTGGATTTGATTTGTTTTGTGAAGGAGCTGAATGTAGTTGAATCCTGTAGGAAGAAGCACAGCAGATATTTATCTTTTATTAATTTCAACTGAGAACTCCAGAAAAGTTTGGCTACTGACACAAAAGTAGCCATTTTGCCTGATCGGGAAACCTTAAGCTGCAGATAACAGGCATTTTTTCTAGTTGTTTTTTTTTTTTTTTTAGTTTGTTTCTACATGTTGTCAGTTAAGTTATTTCATGGCAGCATCAGTCTAAGTAACATTCAAGCTATGCTTTCCCCAGACAAAGGAGTAATATAAAGGATGTAGTCAGGCTAAGTTGTGTAAGATGCCTTTTTGAATTACAGGACCAGGTCTGTGAATATTGTAGCTAGAAGAACGAGATGGCGAAAATCTAAAACATCTTAGCACAAATATAATAATGCTGTGAATTAATATTTCTAGCTCACACCAAAGTGTACGTTTGATGCAGGGTATTATTATATTTTTGTGTTTTAGGGAAAGCTTGCAGTCTCCTAGCTAAACATTAGCAAATGATGTAATCATGACATAAAACGAAAGATTTGTTAGTGACCTTTGTAGAGATATATAACGATTATCTCCTGTTCGTTATTGTTGTTTGGCTCCTCATGAGGTCTGCTGAAGGCTTTGTGTCCATTTACATTTTTCAAGACTACTATGTGGTTTTAGAATTAGATTAGACTGATCCACCTTCTAACCCATTAAAGCCCAAACCATGAAATAATTGACAGAAAATTCCGAATATTTTTTTTAATATCAGAGTTTTCATCGAGTTCTATGAAACATGAAAAAAAACCCATCAATTTTGTATAAGTTAAATTTGATCATTATTTGCATCAATTCTGATACATTAGGGATTTCTGTATAATCTTTTATACATTTTCTGTTCCCTACATATTTCTGATTTATTAAATCAGGTTCTCAAGAACGAAAATATCCCACTGATGATGCAGAGGTCTTAAAAATTCATGTATCAAATCTGATACACTTGGCTTTAAATGGCTAAATACTTTAAGGTAAACATGCCTGAATTGCTTAGTTCCCACTCACAACTTTTAGCATTTATTGAGTTGTCCTTTTTTAACAAGATTCCCATGTCTGTTATATCTTTTCCTGATGCAAAATTCTGGCAGATTGTTGTAGAGCGTTCATGCAGGGGAGGACAATTTAATTTTAGGACTAATAGGGATCATTTATTGGTTGCTGACAATGATGGCACATCAATTAGGACAGTAATCCTAAACATAAAGCCTGTGCCACAGTGTTCTTTTTTACAAAGCCAGTTTGACCCTCTTAGAAATGGACTTACTTTGTGTCGGCTGGTGCATAAAATTGCAGTGAAAAATGTCTGGATGTTTGTGGTTGTAACAACATAACATGTAGAGTGAAGCTGGGATAAGGGCTGTTGTAAAGTACTATATATGCTCTTGAAGCAGAGAAGTCTGATAAATAGTCCCACTTGTGGGAGCCTGATTCAGTTTTACTGACCATAGTGCTTGGTGTATTCCTCCAAAAGATCGAGCTCCAGGTCTGGGAAGGGCTCCTCTCCCCACAAGAGGTCCCGCTCACCGTCCTCCTCACCTGAGAGGACAAGGAAGCGCAGTCGCTCCAGGTCTTCATCTGGAGGAAGAAAACGAAGACGCTCTAGATCGCGTTCGTCCGAAAGGTTTGGGTTTCTGTGGAATACCACAGTGGCACTAGTTATTAGACCTCTATTGGATCGCTTATTGGAGATCAGATTTACACATTTATGCCCACATTTGGCCATTGTGTGATGATTTTTATACAATTTTATTTGTACCTTGTTTGAAGTATACATACATTACCAAAGGCTGACTCTGCTGACCTTGTTGTTCTTCCCATGATGTTTGTGATTTCAGGCGCAGTGGCCATTCGTCCGGATCGTCCCACTCTGGCTCCAGTTCTAAAAAGAAATAGCTTTCTTACAGCCTCATAACCCAGTAAAGTTTAGTGGAAGTGCATGTCTTGTTGCAAACACAAAACCATACACCTTCAGTATGCTCTTCATTGTCGTAACCTCTTAAAAGTCTTACTTCTAAATCAAGAAAAGCAGGCAACATGAAATCATCCTGTTATTACCCGTGTGCTCCCTTTAAAAGAAATAACATAACTGGAGTGTTTGTAACTATAGATGTCAAATAAAAAGTGTTTGGTCGTAACGGGGAGAAGTAACTTACATGTAAACGGCGGATTTCCCTTTTAAACCTTTTTTTTGTGTGTGTGCTAGAACTGGAGCATTTTTTGTTTTGTTTTACACAAGAAGACATAACCATCAAATTAGGATAGCTGAAATGTAGCTGTAATTTGGATGGGGTTTTTTTGTGGGTGGGGGGGCAAAAGGTAAGTATACTTTTTGATATTTTTTTAATTGAATAAGTTTAAAATTCTCTGGGGTTTAATTTTAGATATACCTTTTCCCTACATACAATTGTGGGTTTTCTGGCTTGTAAAGAACATTCCCCCC
>JAUZNJ010039629.1:0-10659 GCA_034780135.1 Jordanella pulchra | reverse complement strand
TGCAATCATCTGAATCAGGTGTGTTTAAGCAGGGAAGCATCTAAAACATGCAGGGCAGTGTGCCTTGAGGACCAGGGCTGAAAAACACTGTTCTAGACAGCCATACCTGTCTGTCCGGTCGTGTCCTACTTTTGTGTGTCGGCATAAAATAGAATATTTTTACTCTGTTTCACAGCGTCTTTAAAATTAGTAAAATGACAGAGCCAGTGTTTTATCCAGTTTGCTATAGTTCCTATGGGAGCTGTTCAATTGTCTACAACTGACCACTAGACTGAGATAATGAGTTAATGGATAGAGGACGCTATTTTAGAGCCAATTATGTTACATGAGGACATTCAATACTCCTGAAAGCTGCCAGAGAGCTTTGTGTGGCAAAACATCTAAGCTGACAGTAGGTCGGTTGTACATGACCTCCTAAAAGTATTCATACCAGTTCAGCATCTTCTTATCTTGTGACTTACTATCACAACTTTTCAACACATAAGGTCTAAAATTGGAAGGCGGAAGAAAAAGCTTTGGTTTTTAGTAATCTGGACATTGTGCCATTCAGCCTCCCTGAATGTCCGTTCACTGCAGTTACAGCAGCAAACCTTTTGAGGCATGCTTCAACCACCCGTCGCTCCTTACAGCTGCTCTCTGTCTCCAGGGCAGGAACTAGACAGGTCGCCACTCCATCAAATTGCAACACAGGGAGCTAGCACAGACTCAGACCAATTAATTCAACATGCATAGTTCGGACTGTGGGGAGGAAACCAGAGTTAAAGGTTTGTGGAGAGGAGCTAAGCATAAGGAAGACATGCGAAGTTTATGCAGAAAGGTCACAGGACATTCTTTTAGAAGGCAAAACACCTACTAACTGTATCACCATGGTTTAACTTTAAGATTTAGGTCATAAAATGTCAATTTCAGTCTTATCTAACCAGAGTCCTTCCTTGAAGAGTTTGTTGTGTATCTGGATTGTTGCAACAAGAACTCCCTGAGGCTTTCTCCCAACACCAGCTTTCTGCATCTCTTAATAAAGGCCAGATTTGTGAGCCAACAGTTAGTGTTTTTCCTGTTAAGTATTCCTCTGCAGCTCCTCCAGAGTTACCATGGACTTCTTATGGTTGCTTCACTGGATGATGTTTTCTTTGGCTGTTTTTTATTTTAGGCCACAGTTTTTCTGCACTCTTCTCATTTCCACATGATTAATTTGTGCTCTGGGAGATTTTCAAAGCCTTCGATGTTGTGTTAGAGGCTAATCCTACTTTAAACGTCTCCAAAACTATATCTCTGGCCTGTCTGCTGAGCTCCTAGGCCCTCATTAAATCTTGTTAATCATTATTATTCTCTACTTGGTCATATCTAATTGTAATAAACATGTATTTTTTCTTCAACTTCTCCAATATGTCTGCCTTATGTCCTTGTATGACTAACTGTTTAAACAGAATTCAAAATGTGAAAAAGAACAGGGTGCAAATAGTTTTCTGAGGTATTTCACATTTGCACTGTTTCTTTACCAAAAGGGCATCAAAGTCCTTTCAACAAATACCTAAAATTTTACCATCATCACTTATCCATTTGTAGTAATTTAAATTCTTCCCTGATTTATTTATCTGAATCATTCTTTTTACACGTCTGAAAAAGTGAAAAACAAGATGTGTAGATTGGAAAACAACAATCTTGGCTGCCTGGAGCTTAAATCCCAACAGCTCCATCCAAACTGTGGGGGATGAAAGGCTGTTTGTTGTGTAGACAGATCCTGATAAAAGGAGCTGAGTGCTTCAGGATCTGCTGCTACAATAGGAGGAGGAGAGATAAGCATCTTCATTCAGGTCCTTGTTGTAAAGCAGCTGTTAGGAGGCTGATGTGGAGAAAGCATAGGTCCAGCCACGCGGACACGCCCTGCTAAAAAGACATATGTTGTGCAGCCGTGAATTGACCGTGGTGGGGAGGGGAAACTGAACCAGGACAATTACTTATCAGAGAGTGAAGGTATTTAAAGAGGTAACCATTAAAAGGAAACAAAAGGGAGGAATTCGTTTTAAAAATAGCAACCCCCACAAGCACAAATATGTTGTTTAACTCTCTAAGAGCCTTAACCTGTTTTTTTTTTTTTTTATCTCCCTGGCCATCAGTTTGTTGGTCTCATGACAGAAAGGCTTGTTACTGTTATGTAAAATACCCATCATCTTGTTCCTCATGTTACCTAACGGGCAGGAAACCGTTCTAGAGATAAAGGCACTGATTCACGGGAAAGCACGGGTATCATTCAAAGAAGGTAGGTCAGTGTGAACATTTCGGATCTACACAACCGATCATGATCAGCGTAAACAAAATTAAACAAAACATTGCAGAGAATATATGCTCTCACTAAATAGACGGATACAAACAATTGCTGGCAGATTTAGCCATGTTCTGGCATTAGTTTATGAAACAGATCCGACTTTAGTCCGGAAACGGCTGCAATATTTAAAGAGATAGTCTTTATGAAGAGGGTTGTATGAAGATTCATATTCTTCTGATTATTTATCTCTCATTCATTATGTAACAGAAAAGGCTTCCTGAAGATGTAATGAGAGATTCGGGATCATAATTTAGTTTCTGAGTTCCAGTTCTCAGTTTTTACAAGTTACCAAGGCTAATTTCCCATTAAGAGTTTTATTGTAAAGAGATATAACAACAGTGTTACGCAGACCTTTCCAGTCTTCCTGTCATTAGTGAGCAGCTATTTGTATTAGCAACAGAGATATTTCAACATGACTTTAGAATCAAAACATATTTTATTATCCCCCAAGTGGCAAACTGTTTTGCAGCCATCAAATAACAGATAAAAATAAAAAATACAAATATAGTTGACAAAAATGCTTACTTTTAATCGAAGATTACCAACAGGCTAAAGCATTTTCCCAAACCAGCATGCTCCATAAAAGAGACTAAAAGAAACAAAACTTTTCTGGTCGTGTTTTAGCCTTTCTATTATCTGCTTAAAGTCTTACTCTCTAATGTCTGGACATGTCATAGAAAATAAACGTTCCTTTTAAAGAGCTATTCCTATTTCTATTTCTCTTTGCTTACTTTGACATCATTTTGAATGACTTACACTGTAAATTGCTGCTATATTTACTTCTTTGGAGCCTGGCAACTCAATATGGTGCATTCCTTTATCAGAAAAAATGAATTTTGAGTTTCCAAGAGGCCCAACTGGGATGATTAAGGTGGAAATAAACCAGTTCCAGTCACAAGCTGATTTCTAAGTTTATCTCTGCATGAAAATGTATCATCTAACTTTCTTTACAAGGGCTAAACGACCGTGGAGGTAATAACAAATCGGTTTGACCTATTTTACTAACAGAAAGTGAAAACTCAAATAATGAAAAAAAGAAAAAGACAACAATATGTTACGGTAATTTACAATTTATAAAACTATAGCTGTTTATATTCCTGTAAATATATCTGAGGTTGAAGGTTTTCTTTGTTAATAGCTGGATAAGACACCCAGAATAATGAAAGAGTGCAGCTCTACCTGGTGCCCAGTGGTGTTCAGGCGCTCGGCCATCCCCCCGCTCAGTGGCCGCTGGAGGAGGAAGGAGGAGTTTAACCCCACGTTGTCTGGGAGGAGTCCGCAGTCTGTAGGAGCTCCGTCCCGGGATCTTTGGCTCGAAACAGATTTCTTTTCCGTGGAACCACACTCTGTATTACAAGTTAAAGCTTCCCTTTTTGCTGCATTACTTTTATTTATGCATATAGTTGATGCTGCGAGGAGGGAAAGCGCGTGAATGCGGCGGCAGGTAGAGGAAGCTCTAACCGGTGAGTTGGAGGCGAACTTCTGTCTCAGTCACGCTGCTCCTGAAGGTCTCCGCTCAATCTGTGTTTTTCTCTTAAATCGTAATGTCCGCTTCAAAATGTAGGAGCTGCTTTTGGTCGCTTGTAGAAAAGTTTGCGTATGTTTTGCTTCAACGTTTGCGGGATTAATTTCTCCTCTGACTTTTCATTGGCTGCAGTGAACATTAATCCCACCGCGGCAGCAGAAATCCTGCAGAAACACGCGATTGTCTGGTGATTTCAATTGTGTCACGTTGGGATGTTTTAATAAATGGCTCCTTCTGTGTTTTAAGTGACAAGATTATATTTCGATCCAGACTTAGGTCCATATTATAACTATTATGATGAGGAAGTTTTAAAAAAAAAATGCAGATAACTTATATTTATGTCTATCTATGGAGTTTCGATGCAACCATCACCAAGTATTTTTGTTTTTAGTCAATCTGGACAAAGGAAACTACAGCTGATTTTGATTTTAAAACGGTCTACTAATATACATTTATAGTATAATATAAAAGGATAGCAGAAAGTGACTTTCTTTGTTAGAATTAGAATATTTTTATTAGAAGAAATACAATGAAATCATGAAAAAAGAAATGCAAAATTGTGAAATGTTATTATATTCGATCACTTTACCCCTCTTCTGTAGGTCAAGCATTAGCTTCATCCCGTGACGTCACAACCCTTATATGGTAATAGTAGTTTTTACACCCAAAAAAAGCAGAGGCTTGTCTTATATCCTCGACATGTTTGACATGTTTAAACATGTTTTAAGTTCGTCATCCATATCAGATCTGGTTAGTTTTTACTTAATTGTTTGTCTCTTCTATACTGCTCATATAATCTGTTCATCATTTACAGTTAACTGTTTAAAGTGATTTCCTATATGCTATTTATAGTTTACTGTATGGAAATGTGGTTTTCTTTCCCAGAAGGTCACGTTTGTCTGTTTGTTTCATATTATTGTATAAAGGATTATATAAATTCAGTAATTCATGAGGGATGAGGATTTTTATGACTATAATTGATTCTAATATTTGTATATATTGCAAAATGCCGTTGATTAGTTGCAAAATGGTTTGTTTATGAGTATGAAGTACAACTACAAACTTATACAAATGGGTTATTGAATATAAAAAGTTTCATCCAGAGTCTCCTGTTTGTGTACTTTGGTATGTTTTTATATATATATATAAAAAATGTAAGACTACATCTTTAATATGTTGTGGAAAAATGTGGCTTTCAAATTCATGAGGTTTGATGTTTTTGGTATTAAACCACCTTGGAATAAAAAAAAAATGTTTCTCATTGACCAGATACTTGATTCTTTTTAACGTAATCTCCCTCCTTTTTCATTATTGGTTTGTGATGAAAACATCCAATCACTAAAACATGCATAAACCATCAACAATGAGGTTCCTGATTTATTCATCGGGACCACGGCTCATTCCATTAGATTCCTTTGTACCGTTTTGTGTTTCAGTGTCATCTATTCTCTATTGGTATTGCTACTTTGCCGTGTGCTGGGGTGGAAGTGCCCTTCAGCCACATACAGAGGCAACAAAAGGGGCCCTGGGACCCCTGGAGTGGAGGGCCAGCCCAGAGCAAACAGCTATGAATCAACGAGGGAGGGTCAGGCATACCATTCAGCTTGTTAGGTCCTCTGTCATGGAGACAGTGCACGGGAAAGTGTCAGTCCATCCAGCTACCTTTAAATGCCACTGAGAAGGACTTTAATAAGAAAAACTCGGGCTAATGATTGACTGAAAGAGGCTGACAGGGTTTGCTCATTGATCTGTGCTCTGGCTGCAACTTAGACCACAAGGACCTGCCTTATGAAAGACTTAAGAACATGGAGATTAACTTGAATAATGATGATTTGGCTCCAATAATTTTATCTGTTAATAATGGCTGTGGGGGGTCCATGTCTAAATGCCTGTTTGTTTTCCCCAGGTTGAAACCCTGCTGTGGGTTGGTTTATGCTTTATCTCTTCAGTGGACGCAAATCATGACTTATCCACATAATTCCTGTCGTTTGCTTCGTTTGGTGCATCCTGTTTACATTGTATTTTGGTTGGAGATCAGTAAAAAGGCGTCTGGGGTCACAGCCGCAGAGTACATATTTTGGCTTTTTGTGTTCTGCATTTCTGTGGTAACCAAAGGGAACGTTCTGCTTCTTACTATTCTGGTCCGAACTGAACGGATGCTGATTGAGTGTGACTCGTAATTTCCTCGTAGTGGAAAACCCGAGATTGTTTTAGTGTTTGTTTTTTTTCCTCTGTTGATACAAGTTGTGAGTTGCGTTTTGGAGCTGGCAAGTCTGTCAGTTGCTATAATTGTTTGGGAGTGAAGAAAAGAAAAATCCAGTGTTGCCGTCTGTCTTTTCACGTCGCCTCGGAGACACAAACATGTCACTGCTCAGGCTCTTGAAGTCGTAACATATTTACCACTAAAACTTCCCTAATCAGAAAATTGGATTTATTTTTAAGTCAGTTGATAGACTGCGTGCGAGTGTGCAACTAAATAAAGCACAGCAGCTCTTGTCTTTGGAGTTTTTGACGCTTCACGCCAGCCTCTGTCAGTCGACTGTTTGTAGGTGCCTGTTAATGCTGAAGCTGCGGAGCAACGCTGATGTTTCATGTCTTCGCTCAGAGCGTTGTGTCCATATAAGGGGCTGTGCATGTAACCTATCAGGTATGGATAACATCTGTGCTTCCCGTCACAGAGAGATGAAGTCCTTTCACTGCCTCTCAGTGGGAAATGCCTTGCAGCACAGGCAGAATACTGCAAACGGACCTGAAATGAATCAAAACAAAATCTTACGTCTTCTCCTCGATGCGCCTTAAATGATCTGGGAAAATTTGACAGCATTATCAAGACCGGTGTTGTTCTTATTTCACGCTGCTGTGTTGTGAGTTTGCGTCTGGCTCTCAAAGTATTTTGAGCGGCTGCTATAAAAAGCAGGTGAAGTATGAGATGGTGTTGACAGCATCTAAGCCACGACCTGTGATTTGGAGACAAACTAAGATGCCAGGCAGGGTCAGCTTCTGGTTCTCCCTGCCAGACACTCCAGTCATAACAAACACTTGATTTTACAGATCAAGAAGAACCCAAACACTCAAAGTAGTGATAATTTGGAACTTTACCATAAAGAATTACTGAATTGTTGTTTGTGGTGCTCGAAGGTTTTTGCTGCAGCACACAGATCTGTTCAGTAAGCTGGGGCCCAACACTGTTGGTTGCATATTTGTTATCGTGCCGAATATCTCCTGGAGGATCTGATGGACCGAGGGATGCTGATTGTCTGACTTTCCTCACTTATTACATGACTGTGACTGGCCCGGTAAAATCCAGGACGACCATGTTCAGTTTGAGCCGGCAAGCAGATGGCAGCTTCTCCTATGTGACAACGCGTTAAAGCGAGTGAAGCGTTGTCCGTGTGAGATGTTGGCAAAATGTTAAGTGTGAATGACGTGGAACATTTGCTGGAATCCTATTCAGTGTCATAAGTATGAATGTGCAACGAGAGAGGTTAGATAAACCCACAATTCAGCTAGCATTAGTTTTTTTTTCTTTCTTAAATCAGATATTTTGAAATGATGCGGTTTAGAGCTGTAATTGTAATACTGTGAAGCCGTGATGTTTTTGGTTAAGGTTATTATACTTTCAGATTCTCATAGCATAGTGTACCAAAAGCAGGATTAGAGGAAGAACAGCGACTAGAAGAAGAAGAAAAAGAAAGTAAAGCAGCATATATCTCAGTTGATTAAGTCTACATGCTGTTTTAAAGTGAAGCGACTATATCGTATTAGACGTTTCTAATTCGAATTTTACTGCTGTAAAACTGAAGTACTTTTTAAAAATAACAATTAAAAAACAAAAAGCTTCTATGTTCTTCGCTACTCAGCCAACTGACTTTACAGCCTTCAAAGTGGACGCCATCTTAATGCTCTCATACATAGAGGAACCTTGAGCTGTTTGGTATCATCCAGCTTAACTCTGAGACCCTGTTTGTTCTCCTCTAACAGCCACAACCTTAAGGCCGTTGAAGAGATTAATACATGGTTCTAAACTGAACCGAACTCATACAGGGTCCCCTGCTGAACAATGGCCTAAAAGGGACGACAAGAAAACAAAGATTAAGTGGACAAAGACTCTGTAGCTGCATTAGATTTAGACTTACTAAACTGGTAAATTAGGGTGTGTACTGTATGTAATTTAAACAGCAGATGACTTCATTTGTGAGTCAGATTTTCATTAACGTCAAAGAAATAACTGGAAGAGGTTCCACTCGTTTTATTGATGGCAGTATAAATCATAAAGCGAGGTTTGGTTTTGTAACATGACGGCAGCTGAGCAGCGGTGCATGTAATTCATGCAGGGATAGAGGACAATATTTCAGTCTGATAAAGCTTCACGTTGGACCCAGGCTGGCTATTTACAGGACGTGGATAAACATTAGATAAATAGGATTATATCAGTCTTATATTGGAAATTAAGGCTTTTATACCAAAGGAGTTCTCTTGAAGATATATGGGAGTTTTGTTAGCGACTCTAAGTAATGCTGGATGCAACCAAGGAGCATGACGTTCACCACCTGGGTTGGTTTGTAAATGATTGGATCTGCAGTGCCTACTCATTATCCCAAAGCTGCCTTACAGGTCAATCGTTCCAACAAAAGAAATTGTAATTGATCTGCCTGACCTGCGTCCAGTAGACATAAGGTTCCCCTCACTATCTGTGCTCTATTGGAAAGGCAAACACAGCTGGTGCTACAGGGTAAAGTGCTGCTTTTTGGATGTTTAGTTGCTCCTATGTGTCTTGTTTTGTCATCCTTGATGGATGGGGGAAATTTGCGGAACACATTTCCTCAAACAGATCCCACCTGCTCATCTGTTGATAGGCAAAGGCTTTTATTTATTTCTAATCACGCGTGGATGAAGTGTTTGATTGCTGTACAGTTTTCAGTTCTGCTATGTGTTTTCCATTTTCCATTAAATGAGACATTTTTACATCACTGAGGCCTAATTGTTTTCCTAATAATGACATTTCTTTACCTGGATGTCGGATAAAGCTTAGTTTTTTATTGTTACAAAAGGCAGCTGTAAAGGATTCAGATCATCTCCGATTTGACTTCAAACATTTGGCCTGTGTTGCCTTCATCATACGATCATTATTCCCTTACAGAAGCTGGTCTGTGTGTGGAAGGTGGCCAGCCCTATTTTTTTTGCACTGTTTCTTTGGCTATGTGACAAACATAAATTACATTTGGAAGGTCTTTGGCTGGTGATGTATTTTTGTTTTGTCGAGGAACATTTTCAGGCTCATTAGCACTTCTCCGCCAGTTCTGCCACCAACTTTGCTTGGTAGTTTGATCTCCACTTAAGATAAGCTCTCTTCTCCACTTCTCAGTCTTTTTTTCATGTTGGTTCAGTCCACTGGAGTCCAGCCAGCACAAACAGACAGAGGAGTCTTGATTGCTTTGGGTCACCAGTAAATCTGGCATCTACTCACGCTCAAGTAAAGCTTCCTTGAAATTTCTTTTCTCCCAAAAATTTAAGCAGCTGTAGAAAACCTGTTTCCTGTGACGATATTATCATCATTGCCTATTTGGCTAACATGCTTCAGCTGTTGAAAGCAAAGTCTACAGTACCAGAGTAAAGGTTCTTATTGTAACACTTGTGGTGATAAGGTCAAATAAAAACAAAATAGTCTGAACATTTTATCAGTATTTGGAGCTTGAGATTCTCTAAATTTGTAGCTAATTGCTGTAATCTTGACCTCAATTCAAGGTAAACTGAAGCATATCAGAACATGAGGGGAACTGATTGAGTTGTTTTTTAAGATTGACCTTCGTTGTGAAGAAGAAAAACACTTCAAATACCATTTTACAGGCTTACAATTCCTATGTAGTTTTCAAAGTAGTAAGAAGATATTTTTACTGTATTAAACGTAGACTTTATCAAGAAAAATGGGTATGATTTTACATTAAATGGGAAAACATCTCCAACTTTACTTAATTAAAAAAAGAAAGACAATAATAATTATGTTTTGCTAATGTTATTGGAAAGCCTCTTAACATAATTCCACAAACAGGTTGGTAAAAACTCCCAGAGGACAAAGCAAGTTTAGTTATGCAGCAACATTTAAACACAGAAGCACAGACATTAACTGCCTGCCTTCTTTATCAGGTTCAACATGTTGAGTTTTTTAGACGTGCTTTGCTACACTAAAAGCCCAGCATCTATCTTCATCTTATCATATCATATATCTTTATTATATAAACTCCCAGGCTACTTTTTCTTCCTTGTTCAGCCGTTAAATGCTTTTTAAATGTGTCATTATTGGAAAAGTATGTGATTAAAGTTTCTAAGTTTACAATCATTTCAACATTAATACAATATTGTCATGATTCTGCCTTTGTGCTCCATATTGTTATTTCATTGTTAAAAAAATAGCAATACATGTACATTATATCATGGCTGTTCATATGAACAAGACAAAAAAATACAAATTTATAGTAGGATATGATACCTGGATCGAATATCGGCTCTGATACTGACTAATTAGTGGATCGGATAAGCGCTTTGATATTGGATATCAGAGATCGAGTCCAGAGCATTTTACATGGAACTGTTATTTCTTTCCTTTTGCTGCTTATTTGTAAATAAACAATATAAATCACATTTAAATCTCTGTTCATTTGTTAACTTTTTTTCTAACAATGTTTATGTCGAGGCTGAAGCCTTTACTCACACGGCTAGTTATATGTTTCATCCATTAACCCTTTACGGACGATGGGAGCGCCCGCGCTCCCAAATGCTTACATGTTTTTAAATGCCGGTAGAATTCGAA
>JAUZNJ010039628.1:0-10659 GCA_034780135.1 Jordanella pulchra | reverse complement strand
TAGATATATAGATAGATAGATAGATAGATTAAACAACCCCCCCCCCGCCCCACCACACACACACACACACACACACACCCACACACACATACATATATTGTCACACTATCCTTGTGGGGACTTTCCATTGACTTTCATTTCCCACTCATTTGTATGGCCTAACCCTGACCTTTACCCTGACCCTAACCATTACCAGCACATAACTAACCATAAACCTAACATAAACCCTATTCACAACTTAATCCTAAACATAAACCCCACCCCAAGAAGATAACTTCTCCTCATGGGGACCCGTCGCTGGTCTCCGTAAGTACTTATAAGTCCCCAAAATGTAGCATATTTCTGATAAATTGTCACCACAAGGTTCAAAAAACCTGTTCACACAAACACACCTTCAGCTGTGTGTGTGGACTCATTTTTTACCATGGTGTGGGGGCTTTAATCTGTTCTATGTCCTGTCCTGTGTCTGTTAATCTGACCTATGTCCTCATGCATCGATAAAAATGGTGAAGTTGTCTTCCTTGAGCTGGGGTTAGGTTTGGGACTAAGCTGTGGATTGAGTTTGTGTTAGGGTTAGGCATATGTTGGTAATGGTAAGGATAAGGGTAAGGGTGTAAATTAGGCCATACAGAATGAATTGAAGTCAATGAAATGTCCCCATAAATTAGGAAAACATGACTGTGTGTGTGTGTATGTGAGGGTGTATTTGTGGTGAGTGACAGTGCTCCCTTTTCCTGCAGTCTGACAGTAAAGATTTGTTTACTTTTCCATACATGCCAATCAAGGAGCAGGCTGGAGGCCACATCGTTTCGTATCTCATCTGGAAGGAGAAGGGATGTCACCTCTGGTTGTTTTATATAGGCTGCTCACCGCAGGGGTGAACTGCAGCAGCCTGAATTAAATACTGCCCTCTGTGCGCTTTCATTGATTACAACTATTACTATCTCTAAGAAGTGTGTTGTTTTAGGTCGTTTTCACCCCTGTTAGTCCGGCAGACTCAGATCGATTTGGGACCAAAGTTGCAGCATTGTTACTATTTTCATCAAGTGCGGTTTGCTTTCAGAAGGCACGCTGCGAAATGTCAGCAAATGGTCCAATCAGCTTCCCCAAAGGAACCAAATTTTCTGGCAAAACGAACTATGGTTTGATTAAAGCGAACTAAACAAGACTGATGTGATTCAACTTTAGTGTGAATTATTTCTGGGAAAAATTTGGGACAAAGGAAATAAATGCAATCTGACTGAAGGCTGAAGTTTAAAAGCTAAAAAAAGCTGGTAGAAACACCTGATGATGAAGTCAACCCCAGCTCCACAGTTGCACATATGGCTGCTAAATTCTTTGTAGATATTATACATGTAAACAGTTGAATATTTTGATAAAAGATTTCCGGGACCAAATTAGTGTTTTACTCATTAGATAATCTGTTTTTTGTTGTTATTTTTGCTGATGCCACTAGAATATGTAGTTCCATTCCTGTTTAAGTAATGGCCAAAGTGGAAAAAGCTCCACTTTCCTTTTAAAACACAAAGGATTCTTGGATAACTCTGTTAAATTGAGAAGATGAAACAGTTTAAGGGTTGTTCCCTAATTTTCGATTTGTGCTACCGCTCTACCGCTCTATATCCTCCTCAGTTAGTCTCGGTTTGGGGTCATATTTCGGGCATTAAGTGGGGCTTTGAAACCTGCACTTCAAAACAGCTTTCTTGTTGTCATGGTTACAGATCCTGACTGTTGTTATAAAAATAGCAGAGTTGAAATTAAATATTTTCTAGGCAGCAAATCCAAACCAGCACAGAATACTGTTCGGAAAATGTCTTTTGAAATCAAACTCATGTCAACATAAAAAGAAAGACAGACATGGCTGCAACACAGTGAGAAGTTTTTGATGATTTTGCAACAAATATTTATCTTACTATTTGTTTCAGCAATTATTTGAGATAGGGACAAAAGAGTTGGAATGTTTAGTTAAAAAAAACTGCAAAGCTTAAGGCATGGTACAGTTTTTTTATGTATATACTCATATACTGACCATACTACCAATATTTAGCAATTGTTTTATTGATATTGCTACCTTGAGGTATCATTCTTGCACTATCAGAGAAGACAGTTTAGCTGTATTCTTACAGTTATATCAGAATGATAACAGAAAATCTATTTATTTTTAAACCTCTAAAAATATTTTGTGCTATGCCACTTTTATCAACAAATATAGAAAAAAATGGTTAAATTGGTTTATTTTCCCATCATCAAAAATATGTGTGTTAGTGATGATTAAAAAATTTGAGATTTCCACACTTTTTTTGCTTAAATTTCTATGATTCACTACAACTGAGATGGTAATGTCTACGTACAGCACACAATTATTACTTCTAAACTTAAATCAGAAGTGATTTGTAAGGCCTTTATTCTAAATAAACGAGAGGAAAGAAGTAAATAAGTTTAAAAAAAAAAATAAATCGGGATCCCTCCTGCGATGACCTACAGCATGCACTGGGGCGGATCGCAACTCGAGTGTGAAGCGGCCAGAATGAGAATCGGTTATTCCAAGTCAGAGGTCAAAGTTTTTGACCGGAAAACGTGGCTTGTCTCCTTTAGGTTGGAGGAGAGTTCCTGCCTCAAAGTGGAGAAGTTTATTCATCTTGTGGTCTTGTTCACGAGTGAAGGGAGAATGGAGCAGGAGATCAATAGATGGATCATTGCAGCTGCTGCTATAATGCTGCTATAATGAAAAGGCAAAGCTCTAGATTTATGGGTCGGTCGACGTTCCACCCTCACGACTGAAAGAACAAGTTCTAGGGTACAAGCGGCTAAAGTGAGCTTTCTCCTCAGGGTGGCTGGGCTCTCCCTTAGAGATAGGGGAGTAAATACTTAGAGTAGAGCTGCTTCTCCTTCACACCGAGAGGAGTCAGCTGAGGTAGATTGGGTATGTTTGTCGGATGCCCCCTAGACACCTCCCTCAGGAAGTGTTCCAGGCACGTCCCACAAGGAGGAGGCCCAGGGGACGACCCAGGACACACTGGAGGTACTATGTCTCTCTCCTGGCCTGGGAACACCTTACGGGTACGAGTACAAAGATCAGGACAAACATAAAAAAAACGATGACTCTGTTATAGGGTTAACAATACAAAATAACATCTGTTCTTGTTCATAACCTCAAAATAACATACTCATAATTTTGAGATGTCTCAATCTGGTGTACTTTTGTTATTCTCTCTCAATATATCTTTTATTGTGCCCCTCTAAATTATTTTGAAAATGCATGTTTGAAAAAACCCCACTAGATTCTTCTGTCACTCTACTGGAAGCTTTACATTGGTTGCCAAGAAAAGCACTCCAGTCGACATGTTACCTTTTGAACCCTGCTAAGTATGTCACCCAGTTTGATATAACTTGTGCTGTCACACCATGCAAAATGAGGATTTACCGCCCATTAAATGGAATCCAGGTTTGTATTTGGAATGCATATAATGCTGTTAAGCCTCCCTTCAAATAAAGCAGAGTATTTAGAATTTATTCTTAGTGATTTATGGTGTTTAGGAAGACCATGAAAAGACAGCGGGGAGATGAAAAATCCTGAGACCATTTTTTTCCAGACAACATGCTGCATATTTGTAGGTCCTTTTCTTCTGAATAGACTCCTTGCACTTAAAAAATAAATAAATAACAACAGTGCATCTGCTGAAGAAAGCAAGAGCTGTTTTTCAAGGATGACCCTCAGTTTTGTTGGTGCATAATAACAGCCGTTTAGCATCATGAAAGGATTGAGAGTGTTGTGCACATGATGAATCAGAGCAGAATGGTTCACGAGTCTGCCCCCTCAGTGTGAAGCAGTCACTGGCCTTTGACAGATGAAAATTTGCTGCTCTTCTCTCCTTTTCAGTCTCAATATCATGCTGTGCCAAACTGCCATGTCACAACGAGGCGCCAACAAAAAGGTTGGAAAAAAAATACCAAAACCAAAAACAAACCATAAGTCAGATTGTAATCAAATGGACACATTTAAAAAATATGTTTTTTTTTTATCGGTCCTAAATTGAAGACATAATCCCTTTTGTTATAATTTCAAACACGCAATGTTTTTACATATTGTCCTCGAGGGTTGAGCCTCAGCAGAATGATTATTATGTCAGTCATGCCTCTCCTTGAATATGATTTCATTATTCCAAAGCATAATTACCAAAGTGAGAATTGCCAACAGTTAAACTCATATTGATTGCCTTGCTGGAGGGTATGGTGATTGGATACCCCCCACTGCAGCCACCCTCATTTTCTTTTTCATCTTAATTTTAATTTGGTATGTTTTCTCTGACCGACAAAGAAAGTCTCCAGCAGAGACGATAAATTCTATCTGGTGTGTGATAAAAAAGATCTTGGCAATCTTAAAAGCTGCTCTCATGGCAGCCCCATTAGAGCCAGTCCTGTTATGGATGGTGATATGCTCTGAGGCTTTGGGTGGACAGAGGAATTTGATCTAATAGCTCAGGTGCAGACAAGTCACATAATTGTCAAGGACTGGTTATGTATTTCTTTGGGTTGTAACATCTAGTACGGATTTTGCATTATTGCCACAGCATCTTGTATAGTTAATTAATTTGAATATTCTTGTGTCATCAAATCCTTTTTTTTCCAAGTTCTGCAACACATTCTTAGTTGGATTTAGGTCTGAACTTTAACTAGGCCATTTTAACTGATTAATAGGTTTTGTTCTAACCATCCAATTGTTGCTGTTGGTTAGGCATAATGATCAACAAGAATGTGAAATCTTTGGCACTCTATCAAAGATATTCTTTCAGATGCTTTATATGCTATCTCTATTATTCTTTGTATCAACTCTGACTCCTAACCATCCACTTTACCATTATGAGGTAATGTGTCCAAGTCTATAACATAAAAATCGGAGCATGAGGGAAGTTGCAGTTGTGAAACAGTGAAGGTATTCCAGGGCACTCCGCATGCATCTGCATTGACTGGCAAAGCAAACATCAAAACCAATAACTGCCTTATTGAAGTTTTCATGACTTGTCAGAGTCTAATCCAGTGATGGATGTGCCCTCAATCATGTCTTGACTCTCATCTTTCAAATCTGATGTCGGCCTATTTAAAATGCACAGCCTGAAGACTGGGGGGTGCATCCTGCTTCGCTCTCACAGCACATGGATGGAAGGAGGCAGGAAACAGTTATGGACTAACAGTGTTCATTGATGGACCTGTTTGATAATTAAATCCCAAAGCGATTCTCAGAATGCCGAGCTGCTGTTTTCCAGGGCGTATGGTGAGGGCAGCGAACAGTTTCCAGACATTTGTCTAATTAAAAATGAGCCAATCGCTTCTATAATTTCCCAGTAAATCAAAGGTGATTTCAATCCATACCAGACAGTTACAGTTTTTCATCAGTGACAGATCATTCTGCAGTTGACAAAGATGCCACTTAACGCTTGATCTAAGCTAAATTCATATGTGACATGATTTTTAAACACACAGAAATGACTTTACTTATTGATCTCTGCCTTGTGTTTTTTAATGTTGTGGTTCATTTACTCCCCTGAAACTTCAGGAGTATCAATAACTTGTTTGTCTTGTAATTGCATATTGATTCAACGGATTCAACGTGGCTGTTTACCTTTTTTTACTTCACTGAATTCTCTTGAAGCCGTAACAAATCCCTGCAGCTTGAGGGGAGTCGTAATACTCTTTTTAGAGGTGTGCAGAAACATTTCCGTATTCTCCAGGTGATCATAACCATCACTGCCCTGCCTATGTCTTACACTGGGAGATGTTAACTCCTCAGTCTTTATATACAAAAACAACGTGTTGCTAAGGGAATTCGGAGGCACATTTCACATGCCACAAAACATGAATGCCCAGCAGTCTTGAGTACCTCTCCAACACCTTCCCAGACAAATTAGACACAGCTGAGTAGTACTCAATGGGCTTCTCCCAAGGGAAATCATCACAAGACAATGGGCTTCTCATCTTGGTTTTTATGTTGTGAGGGAAGAAAAATAGACAGAAAGCACCAGAGACGAAAAAGATTCCTGAGACGTTCCTTAAAAAAAATATACAGGTGAGAGGCAGGCTGTATTTGACAGTCATAGAGGCAAGAATGATAAGTAGTTTCCTCTTTGGTTAAGCCGATGTGAATCCAAGAGACTTCATAGCTGTGGAGTTTTCAGAAGGATGATTACACACTGAGGATGATGGATGTAGGCTGAGTAGTGTGGGAGACAGGAGGATGTCCAGACAACCCTGTGGCGGATGACTTGCCACCGGCAGCTATTATCATAGCCTCATTGCACACATGGCATGAGGTAAACTTTTTTATCTTGTCGAATGAAAAGCAGAGAAGAGGCTTCCGCAGTCTTGCTCAATTAGGCTGCAAAATTCACATCACTTTCGTTTGGGTGGGAGTCTCTGAAGACTTTCAAGTATAAACAAGGACATTATAAAAGAGGAAGAAGCTATTGCCTAGGAGTGTGAGGTAGGATTTAAAAAAAAAAAAAAGTTCAACATCTTTTTTGAGGACTGTCAAAACGATATTCAGCACATCCACAATCTTCTTAGAGGAAATTTCTCCTACTTATCCTTGATATCGTTTTACAAATGTCTTATTAGCATATTATTTTTGGATGGAAGGAGGTGACATCAAACCCTGTTATCCAGCTGCACTGACCTGTGTCGAGTCATTGACCCAAACAAAGCAGAGCAGATTTTCTCTGATGCTCTGGTTTTGTGAGTGGATGGAATTGACAGTTTGAGTGCCAAGACTGCTGAAAAAAAACACAACAAACAAAATACAACAAACTGTTTAACATAATGGTGCTGGAAGAGAAGGACACAAAAATAGATTTGAGTTTCCTGCAACAGAAAATGACAGAAAAAGAGAAAAAAAAAAGATAATATGCTGTTTTTCTTTTTTCCATCGCAGTTTAAATTGACTATTTATTTACCAAGGTTGCCAAAAAATATCACATTAAGTTTTGCTTGCCGATAGAAATGCAAAGGTAGCACCCTGGTGATTATGCCTGTAACATTTCTTTTCATTTAGATACGCTTGACAAAACTGACAAAAAAAATGTTCACATTCTCTGTGTGTTAGCATTTTCTCTGTCGGGTGTCACACGTGGCTTTATGCAGCTTAGGGATGGTATAAAACATATTGAAATGTGCTACAGCAGTGCCATTCACTTTGCTTTTTCCTCAGCATTTGATTTTTTTTCTCTGGCAGATATTCACAGCCTGTTCTACAGTTTCAGTCTCTGGGCCTTGCAAACTCTGAAACAGTAACTTGGATTACTACTGTTCATCAGATCTAGTGTTCCTATACTTTTTAGACTAAACAAACAACAATAACTCATAAAATGTCTTTCTGTGGGTAATTTTAACAGCCTTGTAGATCAATAATTTAGATCTAAGCAGACCCTTAATCTATGCATAAGAACTTAAGAAGACCTTCCTCAGGCGCTGTAGACAAGAAAGTTTATCTAAAATTTTGGATAGATTTCTAGATAGATTTTTCAAAAGTAATTTCATGTATAATATGAGTCTGGGCTAAATCTTAATCTAGAAAGCTTTGAAATAATAGGATCTTTACTGATGTTTAATATGGAACATAGTATTGAGAGGCTATTTCCAAATATTGCAATGATATGGCTTATCATTTATTTACCTTTTTCTGATACGTTTCTTCTCTTTGTCAAAACTATTGATCCTTGAATTATCTGTGAACCTCAGTAATTTAGCTACCAAAATTTATCCAGTTTGTTGGTTAAAATGCTTTTTATTTATCTTTTTGTAGTTGCAACATTTTATAGCCTGAAATTATGATTCCTATTAAATATTGATTGCTGAATAAGTCAAAACTTCCAGCACCAATGGTGTTGAAGTAAATGTATTTTTCAATGCACTGAATATAGTACATGTTTGGGATTACAGGATGTGAATGAATGTGGAAAGAATGTCAACTAATGTTGTTACTGAATTTATATGCTATCCATATGAATCAGATCAGATATTTTCCCAATCCTGCATTTAATGAGTCTGCCGAATTCTATTTAAGTGGAACCCACAGGAAGGAAAGTCTTTTGTGGAGATTGTGCAAGAAAACAGAAGAAGCCAGACTATCCAATTTACTTACCATTTTTTACCCTTTCTCTACTGTAAAGCAACAGTTTTCAGAGATTACTTCATGCTTTTTGTGAGTTATAGATGGGACATTGCAGATGTAACGCATGAGCCAAAAAAGAGAGAAGATGAGGACATTTGCAGGCATAGTGAAAGGAATGTAAGATGCACCAGTCTGATACAACTAGAACACTGGGAACCAAGTATTAAATTATTTACCTGAGACCTGTCTGCAGGAACATATTCCTTGGTGAATATAGCTCTGGGAAACCAACTAGAATGTAAAAGTATGGGTCTTTTACAAGAAACAGAGAGAAACGTCTTTTGTTTTTGAAGTTTTAAGGCATCACTCTACTTTAATTTGGTCGCATATGATTTTTAATGGATTCCTGACAATTTTACTAAAAGCTGTTGACTCAGAATCTGTAGACATTTAACAACTACCAGCAAAAACAGACTGAAAAGTGCTTGTTCAGCATTATTTGTGTTTTACGACTTCTCCATATTTTCTTTAGATCAAAACACACTTTCTCTACAGAAGACATAAAACTAAATCTAAAAACAGTATCCCTACCAATCCACATACACACTTTAGTATATTATTCTATGTCATGTGATTGCGCAACTTATTTTATAGCAAAAAACTGTCATTGTGTTTTTTTGATGCTTTTGTAAAATTCGGTCATGACTTTTGATTTTGGTCTTGCAGCAATATACATTCTAATCACACCAGAAATGAACAAACACACTATCCACAATTTGAAAAATGGTAGTGGCAGTGGCATGCTTTGTTCCTCTAAATGGGAAGCAGCACTAACTAGAGTTTATGGAAAGATAAGTGGAGCTAAATGCTGGACAATCAATGAAGAAAGTTAAGATGTTGTTGAAACTCTACATCAGAGGTGGAGGCTCACCGTCCTCTAGGACACAACCTGTCAGAGCTACAATACAGTAGTTATGATCTAAGTATGTGCATGCGTTAGGATGCAGCCAGGGTCCAGACCTAAATTTAATGGAGGATCTGTGGCAATAGTTGTGAAGTTATGCCAATACACTTTATTATTACATTTATTATATGTTTGATAAAATTTGAACAGAACATGAAACATTTAGTAAATAAGAGTCCGCAAAAATCATTGATGTAAAAGCCTGTAAAAAAGGAGTGAATATTTCAGGTTAGGATGGTTGAATGCCCCTGTATGGCACAGTTCTTATCATTAAAGTTACATTTTGTGGTTGTTTGATGAAAAGGTCACAAAAAAATTCAAGCAACCCCAGTATATAATTTCTAGAAATGGTATAACTAGAGGCACATGCCTACTGCTGCTTTTAGGAGACTATGTAGTAATTCCAAACATTTTAGTGTAACTGATGACTTAAAAGGCTTTGTTTTAAGTTTTTATTAGTCCAACTCAAATAAAATGTGCAAAAAATAATGGCTATTTCCTTGATTTTGTATTTGTAACATGTCCATTAAAGATGGTCACTTTGTACAATCATTGCCCTTAATTGTCAGTTAATTAACTCTGTGTGTTTGTTAAAGTGACAGTGAAGCACACAGAAAGCGCATTTTCTGCAGAGAGGTTGAGTTTCTTTCTATGGGAAACAGACACATCAGTAATAAGCATCAGGAGTTTATTGAATGAATCTTTATGTGCTGTGAAAGCTGAAGCGCTCTAGGCGGTTGTCTTGTGTATATCCATCCTGTTCTGTCTATCTCACCTCTGTCCCAGAGCAGCAGTAATTCTCTCTGTTAGGTTGAAATCAGGAGCTTTTGCTGGCCATCCAGACCAATGCAGGTTAAAGCAACAATTTCATCACTCCCAGCAATCACATTATGTTGCTGGTTTGTGCAAGAACTGGCAAATCTAATTTACTATTTTATAATGCACAATCCTATTTTGAAACTCTTCAAATCAGAACTAATTTAAGGATCCCACACCTATCTGCTTGCATTCTACAATATGTAGATGTCATTTCATGTCATGGAAATGAAATTTGCTCGACTATATTTTAGCAGTGGTTTCTGCAGATTTAAAATAAGATGTCAGTAAAAAGAAGTATTTTAACGGTAGAATAGAGTTCTCAGCCAAATAGTTAAAATGTATCTAGTTGCATTAATGGAACTTGAGCTCATTTCACAAGATATAAAAATTCGGGTTCATCAGATTCAGCCCCCTCAAGGGTTATTGTGTCTATATCACCTCAAACAATTAGAATAATTACTCACAAGTAAAGTGCTTGGAGAGCACAGACCTCTGCCAAGCAACAAATTTTGCCCCATATTAGGACTTATACCTATAGCACACATGGTCGAGATCATTATCAAATTTGAATGAATCATTTCTTGGCATGAGGTGCAGCTTTGGTAACAATTTCCTAAAAATCCTTTCATAAGTTTATAAATAAGGCACAGTACGTGTTGGCAGCCTCTAGTGTTTGTTCTGCTCTAACCTTCTTTATTAGGCCCGAGCAGCAAAGCCTGCTGCGAAGGCCTATTGTATTTCGAATGTTTCTCTTTCTTCAGATTCTTATTTT
>JAUZNJ010039627.1:0-10659 GCA_034780135.1 Jordanella pulchra | reverse complement strand
GAGGGCTCCAGCCCAGGAGACCCACGGCGCACTCTGCTGGAGGAAAGATGGAGGACAGACTCCGGATCCCAACAAATGACATAACAGGCTGCTTTTAATTGGTAGGATTTCCAAACCTTGTTTTCTATCTAAAAGCATAATCTTAACAGCAACGGGCAGAGTGGCCATCTGCACATTCTGGAGAGTCACAGAGCAGCTGGTGCTCCTGGTGGCTCCCATGCTGTCTTTATACTCCAGTCCACTAGGTGTCAACGATGCATACTAAAATTAAACGCCAGCTGGTGGCTGTCCATGAGGAGGAGAAAAAGAAGTAACCTATTATTGAGGTCTTTGAAAATACCAGCGGATACATGGCAAAATATAAAAACAAGAGAAAAGAAACATAAAGCAACACAGTAACCCCTAAATATCCCAGGCTAAATGAAATGTTCAGCAACTTAGCTAAATCTTAATATTAATACTATCAAAGAAGTAAGTCAAGAGCGCTTAACATACCAGCTAAAATCAGGCAGCAAGAGAGCTGTGCTGCAAAAGCATGGCTACCTCATGATGAGGGACAAAGGGCTGAGCTGGAAGTTCTATATACATATGCAATGCAAGTAGGTATTAAACATGAGAGGAGAAAATAAATAGCTCTTGATGTTAGTAAATGTTATCTGGGTTTTGGTACATTTTCATTTCACAGTTTGTTACCAAGTACAATACAAAAGAATAAACTGAAATAAAGTTATATAAAAATTATATTAATTAAAGCAGCTACACTTAAACCATTTTGTTTTAAAAATCCCATATCTAGTAGTATTAGGATTTAGGCAGAACAGTCAAATAACAACTTACTGTACTCTCATTGTTGTTCTTAGTAAAGTAACAGCTTTCCAACAGTTGTTTTACCAAATAGCCCTGCGCTAGCGTGAGGCATCACATGACTCATTGTAATGCATTCAGTTGAAACTCCAGCACCAAGATCATGTCCAGTAATCACAGCCGAGCAACACAGAGCAAAAACTACCCAATGCTGGTCTGGAGGCACGGTACATTATGTCTGTGATACAACAGGAGCATGAGACTTCTCTCCGTTCTCACTGGTAATTAAACTGGGATGACAGGAGGTCGCGGAGCATCCTGATGCAGAAAGCAGCACAACTAAGTTTTGTTGTCAAACGCCCTCCACTTTTACTTTACACATTAATATGCAGTCAACAATTGCTCTTTTAACTGAAGTAACAACATTAACAAGACAAGATAGCCCAATGTGAACTGATGACAGAGAACCTTGATTGCTTGGTAGCAATGCTGTTCACTCATTGGTGGGGAAAAAAAAGCTCTCACTTGTATTATTTCATTATTACCAACAAATCATAAAAAATAAAAATAAATAAATAATAAATAATATGTGTGAAGGTATGTGTAGTTTTCTTTTTTTTATGGGCAATATGTAGCGCAACCAATGATGTCGTGCTCCGCCATGGTAAAATCCTTGGAGCTCATGCATTCAAGGGGCTGACTGTTTTAATAAAGTAGTTTAAAGATTTGCATGGACTAGATAATATCTCGTTTAAATAAATATGAGACATAAAGCCAGTTGTTTGTTTTTTCTAATCCAAATTAGACACCTACAAAAGCTAAGTTAGACACCTACACAAGGTTGATTACTTTATGTACCCCAATTTTTTATTTATTTATTATTTATTTATTTAGCCTTTATTTTTGGTTATTTTTGAAAGTAGGCAGATAGAAAAGGGGTGTAGAGAGAGCTGGGATTCGAACCAGCGATGGGCATATCGAGGACCGAGACCTGCATACATGGTTGCACACTTACCCAGTACCCCTGAAAATTGTACATTGTTTTACCAGACATAGAATGTGTTCAGATACCTGCTTGGTACTGATTCAGAGGAACTGTCGTGATTAAATCTCAATTTTTTTGTGAATACTTGAGTAAGAATAAAATACCAGGAATGGAGTCAAGATGGATTTTTTTCAAGACCAACACCAAGACCACATCGTCAAGGACCAAGTGCAGATCTACCAGGACCAACACCGAAGCCAAATGTTTACAACTTTGACAAATTTCAGGAGGGTTTTGTACACCATAAAATGCCAAGTTTAAAAAAAAATAATGCAATTACTTCTTACTATAAACCTAATAGTTGTGATAAACCATTATTATAATTAATAAATGCAGCCACACTTAGAAACACATTATCTAAACTTCTCTGAATAAGCCCCTATCTGTCAGTTTAATTGCACAGTTGTGTCTTAGAAGCGTCGCTGTTTTGGCATACCTTTTCCAATTTTAGATGATGGGTTAAAAGTGATTTCATTAAATGATCAAACTTAGACAATGAAAAAAATCTCCATTAGCCCTTTGGATAACTTTCTTCCTTTTTGTGTTAATTTTATCAAACAAACCACTTAGATTTTCAAAGAAACGCTGTTACTATATTAGGAAATTTCATACCGTAGGTGAAAACATGTAAACATTCAGGGCCTTTTAAGTTAGCTTGCTCCACTGGATTTTGTGAAGGGGTATCACTTAAAATATACTGTTCAAACTGTTCAGAATTTGGTTTGCTAAAAGATTTGAAAATCCTTAAGAATTTTCCACCTACTTTGCAGCCATCTGCCTATTTTCTTTACAACACATAAGGTCCTTGTAGAATGAAATGAGGCCTAAAAGTATTTAACTTTAAAGGATATCAATACTTAGGCAAACTGTATGCTAATTAATTTGTTCAACTCTTTAATTTTAGACGTTTATTAAATCTAGTTGCTGTAGTAAACCTAAGTAAACATTTGCATCCCCAGAGATACTCTATTGACTCCTGCCACATTTCTATCTTTGTGTCTCTGAGTTTATTTGTGTCCTTCTCGATTGTTTATCTGCTGAGTGACATGGAAAAAGGTGATGCCCTCCATTATTAAGATACTCCAGAGCTAATGGATTTGTCCCAGGCGTCCAAGTTACAACTGAACCATTGCCTTAAACAGGACAAATAACAAAGGCAGCCAGTTTAAACGTGACTCTCCTTCATCTTAGTTTGGCCCCAGAAGGGATGAAAAAGGAAAAGGGAGCAAACGTCTCACATCTCACCTCATCTATACCGCAGCATCCATCCATCATCTGTGGCAGCCTTAATTCCCATTTCTCAATCCCTTTAAAGGAACATAGCTGTTAATGCAGACGTTTTTCTTATGGAGAAAAATTTCTTTGTATCGTTTCAGACAAAAGTGCTGCTTGAAGTAATTGTGCCTTCAACTATGTTAATGACCTAATATCTATTTTATTTGTTTGTTTTTTGCTTAAAATTATTTTAGATAACCATCTTTTTCTCTTTTTTTTGCAGTCGTTAAACTAGTGAATCAAGTGTGGATCCAGTGAGACTGGATGTCAAGAGACCAGACAGACTCAAATACCAGATGGAAAGTCATTCAAAGAGCAGTAAGGAGGGAACTAATTGAGGCTGAAGAAACTCACAAAATTTCCTGTAACATTTATTTAAAAAAAAACAAACAAAACCTTGGTGTATTTCATCAATATTACTACCATAAACATACAAAACTCTAGTCAGCAATTGCATTCAAACACCATGCTCTCATGCAATCAGTTGTAATTCAAAGTGAGGAGGGAAGAGTTCTGACTACTAATAAAACAACGATCAGTAGAAATCTTGCTCGAGTGTCTCACTTTGTAAGTACAAAAACATTAAAAACTGTTGTTTTGGGGTAATAATGTAAAAAAAAAAATCCTGGATAATTAATTATACTATATTTAACCTGTTTTTAGATTTTGAGCTACAGTAGAGATTATCAAGGGCCCTCCTGATTTCTTACAAAACAAAATACTGGGAAATATGTCCCTTACTGAAGAACAAAATAAGAAACTGCAGATGGTCCTTGATGTGTAGTAATCTTTTTTATCTGTGCTTAAACCATACACAAACTGGGAGTGTACATTTCCCCATTGACTAGATCTGCAATAAGCAATGATAAACCTGACTGTATTCTAAGCCTAGCTGCATGTGACATACCACCAATGAACATGTGCCAAATACACTGTGATACAGAAATCTTTTTATTCAAAGCAATGATCTATACCTATTGAATCTGCCCTGATTTAAATGAAAAAGACATTTTTCTTAAAGTGGTTTCTGATTTTAAAGCCAATGTATATGCTAAATTTGTCAAATAAATATACAGTTTTATGCAACTGCCCTTCAATATGCTAAAGGGAATCCTTGACATGCAATTTACATTCTATCCTTTGAGATTAAATATTGAATTTTATATGACCTTTAATTTCAAAATCAAAATGGGTCAAAGTGTTTAACTGCTTTCTAACATAAATAACAAGATTTGTTTTCAGTTATTGCAGAATGAATAATGAGTTGCACAAGTGTGATGCATTCCTGTGCAGAAATTATTGATTTAATGCTAGGTTCAAATCCACCCATAATTCATATTTAAGCCCAAAGCCTTTCTTTGATAGCCCAGAAAATCCCTTTAAGACCTGAGTGGGTAGACGTTTGGGAGACTTACAAGGCTGTTAGCCAAAACTGAAGCGTCAGGAAATGAAAAGAGGAGCAAAGTAGCCAATCATCCAACATTCCAGTAAAGGTGTACCAGGCGGTCGTGAGGTCAGAGGTGAGGACTTTCTGCCTGGCAAGCACAGCTGTGTACAATGAAGAGAGTATGAAGCTGCCCTGGCGTGACCCCTGGAGTCATGGCTTCCACTGGGAGTTACCCATAACACATATGTGGCTGATTCCCACTAGCAAGCAAGTATCGTGGCAGAACAGAAGGGCCCCTTCTCTGTTGTTTGTTTGTCATATATTAACCTCATCCCAGCTTCATCTTACCCGTCTCATCAGAGGTGTGATTGACAATTTAAAATGCTGACCTCACCATGAGCCACTTCAAGAGGAGACTTGGAGTCTTTGAAGAAAAGTATTAGAAAATATAACTAATAGATTTTAAATATTGTTACATTTTTTGATTTACAATGTGCCTTTTCTTTATTTAATGACTTCAATTTCACGATTAAATGTGAAGAAAAGTAGTATGCAAAGACTTAAGAATCAGTTTCCTGTATCATTTTGTCGCAAAGGAACAACCAAGTCTCTTTGAAACAAGACTAATAATGTGTGCCAGAAGACCAAATGCATGATGAATTGCCAGGCTCCAATTTTTAAGATGAGATGCCCTCTAGTCCGAAGACCTTTGACCTCTGGTCAACTCTCAGATTGTGTGTGTTTGTGTATGTGTGCTTTCTAAGGTGAGGTTAAACTATGGTACTTGTTACTCAGACTCTTTATTTTTGCTTTATATACGTCTGTATGCTTGCATTTGTAAAAGACTCCAAGATGTTAGTTTTAATTCACCCCTTCCTACCCACCACTCCACATTCCTGCCTTCCTCATTAAATACACATTTTTCATTTGGCTTGATGGTAGAGTGCCTGTCCAAATTCTGTCCAGCATAAGCCCCAGCGTTTCAGAAGAGTAATGGGATACACCACAGAGGAAGCAAGCCTCCATCTGCCAGCACCAGTCAGGCCAGTATCCATTGCTCCTAAGACAGTCCATCAACACGGCAGTTGATTTACATTCACTCAAACAAAAAGTGTTTTTAAAATCACTGCTCAGACACGTATGCAAATCACGTGACAATAGAAGATTAAACATATGCCCTCATTTACACATTTACAAGAGGAGATGCTTCATTGTATTTACGTTTTTTTTAGTGCTGGTGAGTGTTGGCATATGTTTCTTCACTATCCACCTCCTAAAATCCAATCTCTCTGACTGGATGCAGCACAAGCCAATACACTAATAGCCATATCTCCCACTCCTCTGTGACATTACCATAATATATTTTATTTATCAAACAGCCTGCCATGCGTGTCCTCTTCCGCCACCTGTTAGCGATGCTCTCTTCATGTCACCAAATGCAAACGAGACCTCGGCACCACATAATTGAGCAATGTGGCACATCTTCAAAGCAGATCAAGCAGATGCCTCTCATCTCCTGAGATTTTATCTAAGAGGAATGTATAAATAAGACATAGGTGTAAAAATGCAGATGAAGGTGGTGATGAGGATTGGAGGGAGTACATGGAAAAAGGGGGTGACAAAGACAGGTTGGAGCAAGAAAGGGCAAAGGGTGTGTGAGTGTGTTTCTTCAGGCCAGAATGTGAAACATTAAGTTTTTTGTTAGATAGAGTTAAAACCATGAACATGTCTGACAGGTAGCTTACATATCAGAAAATTACAAATATGTTAGACTAGTTGAATAAGCACTTTTGATTGTGCATTTGGTTTGATAAATGTCATCAAACTTAAATCTGTATAATGATTCATACTCTGTAAGTATTAAGATACACCTCTTTTTTCTTTGACTTCATAAAAATCTTAGGTAACATATTATTCATCTTTGTGAAAATTACTGTTTTAACATATATAGTATTGAAAATAATATATATAGTATTGAAAATAATATAAACACTGCTAAAATGATTACAGAATAGTTTGAATTACCAACAGTTAATTCTGAACTGGATTCATTTTCTAGATGTTTTTTTGTTTTTTTTGCCAAACCATAAACATAGTCACTGTGTTATGTGTAAGATGCCTTCGTGTATACATAATCTCTGGCAAGTTGTAAATGAAACTCTTCAAGTAACTGATAACTGCTGGACTAGTTGTTTGATACCGATAAAGGATCAAAATGCAAAATCCACTGTAGTGTGCAGGGTAAGGCAGAGGCAGGTTACGAGTAGTTAAAAATAATTGCAGGTACACTGCTATGTGCGTTTAGCAAGCACATTAAGCACTACTGGTTGCACCTTTTAATGCTCTATAAACCTTTGATCTTTGTTAACAATCTATGAGAGAGGGAGGTCTGTGCAGTGTTTAAGTGTTTTTGTAAGAAATGTAATTGGTTGGATTGAGCTTTGAGGGGAGAGTTTGTGAAGGCTTTAAATAATTGACTTGTGGTTGAAATCATTCTCACACAAATATTCAGATGGTGTTTTGTTGGGTTTTTGATGCTTTAGACTCTTATGGTTTTCAAATAATTGCTGTTACCTTTATGTTCTTATGCTAGACTGTGTTGGAGGATTTCTAAAGTAAAGCCTGTACAGTTTTTGCATGAGCCCTATGAAAGTACTGCCTGGGCAACCCAAAAGATGTAACAATTCAAAGGCAAAATGTTGTATCTGCAGGCACACAGTTATTGATGTCTTTCAACCACTACACCTTATCTAATGACCTTATCTTTTTTCCTTTGGATCTATTGTAGGTAAGTAAGTTCAAATATTGCAATTTTAAGTTATTTGTACATTCAATGCACATATTTATTATGGCTTTCGATTAATAGTATGAAGAGATTTTTTTTCTTTCTCTAAAGGTCCAGAAGATAGGATCCACAGTCTTACATCCAGTCTTTTACTTGTAAAGTTGATCAGATCAAAACTGCTTTTCATCAACCTAGTCTCTGCTTGTAATATTAGCTCTGCTCTGGATGGACATGGAGTTGGTGCGGCCAGCTGTGAAAATAGGACAGCCCCCAATTTTAGAAAGTGGCCAGTGGCCGATGTGTCTGGGATGCTTCAGAAACGTGCTGCTTTGACTGTATTGCGGTGATCAGCTGTGAGGGCCTGGGCCCTGAAGGAGCCACACCACTGCATATTAAACATCTATGGAACTGAGGACTATGAAAGAAAAGTAACCTACATGCAGTGGATGTGGAAAGAATTCACACTGATGAAAGTTTTCCAATTTTAACTATGTTACAGTCTTATTTCAAATGGCATTAAATCATTTATTTTTTTTTTTTAAATCTACAATTATTAGCCAATGGTAATTTGAAAAGAACTCTTTTTGAAATTGTTTCAAACTTATTACAAATTAGAAAACTAAGAAATCACATATTTATAACTATAATGTCATCCAATGCAGCTGAAAATTGAGCTGAGGTGCATACTGTTTCCATCGATCATCCAATTGAATTCATCTGTGATAAATTCAGTTTTTGGACACAATGAGAAAACCTGCCTATAGAAGGTTGCACAGTTGACAGTGTCTGTCAGAGCCCAGACACCAAGCATCATGTCAAAAGAATTGTTGGCTCTGTGAGACAGGATTCTCTTGAGGCACAAATCTGGGGAAGGATACTGAAGGTTTTAATAAACATAGTGACCTCTATCATTCATAAATGAATGAAGTTTGGAACCCCTAGGACTCCTTCTAGAGCTGTCTGTCTAAACTGAGTGATCGGGGAGAAAAGGCCATAGTCAGGTAGGTGATCAAGAACCCTCAAGTCAGTCTTTCAGAGCTCCAGCTTTCCCCTGTGGGGGCAGGAGACCCTTCAAGGATAACCATTTCTGTGGTAATAAATCTACCAATCAGGATTGTATGGTAGAGTGGCGAGATGAAAGCCATTCCTTAATAAAAGGCAACAGGCGCATGTCATCCTATATGCAATATGTCAAAAGGTGTCTAAAGACAAAAAAAACAAAACATATTTCTTCGGTCTAATAATACAAAGGTTGAATCCTTTGTTTAAAATACTAGGCGTTATATTTAGGTGAAATCAGGCACTGCTCATCAAATACTGTAGGATAGGTGTGAAAGCTTCTGGCATAATTTTCAGCTAAACTTGAGGCTGTAGTTGCCGCTAAATTTGGATCAACAAAGTATTACGTAAAGGCTGTGACAGCCTAAACAGATTTAGTATTTTTCTTTTTGTAACATTCTGTGCAACAATCTCTTTTTTCACTCTTCTCATAGTGGGGTGCAGTATTGTGTGTGGACTTTTGAGAAATTAGTTTAATGTAACATAATTTGGGAAAAGGCTGTAACATGACTAAATGTGAAAGTGAAGCATTGTGAATCATTTCCAAACGAGTTAAGGGTTTGGCAGCCTATATTTGAAAAACAAAAAAAGTCAGTGTTTACAAGGATGTGAGAATGTTTACAATAAGTGAGAAGCTGGTTGTATCAAAAAAATGTAATGATATATAGAGAAATTGAACCTAAAAAAGTAAAACAGAAACTTGTAATTTAGAGGATTCATTGAAGTGACTGAACTCTCATTCCCCTTAATTTCAAAAATACTATAATTACAGAGGCTTTATTTGTGTACTTTGTGTCTTTACCCTACGTTTTTCTTTTTTTGTTATCTGTTAATACTGTATTTGCCATGGTGATACATTGCTGGAAATATCTAAACTCTTCCCAATTAACACTGGTTTACATTGGAGACTTGATCAACAACTATAAAAAGACATTTTGTAATTTCTATAAAATTCAAATGTTTGCACTTGGGGAGACAATTAGCTATTTATTGCATGATATGCATGATTTTACTTTTTTTAAACATATGTGGGCTCTCCAGTTAAAGATTTAATCCAGGGGAATTTAAAAAGCTCCAAAATACATTTGTCCTCAAGCAAAATTAGTCTTACTCCCTTAATACAAGGTGTTTTGACAAACTGTGTTTACCGTGTTCCAAATTGTAAGATAGATATCATATAAAAACATACAAAGACAATTAATGTATCTACTTAAGTATATTTTATTACTTTAACGCAAATATTTCATGTTCTATTCTGCTAACATGAAACAATTATGTTAAAGTAACAAAATATGCTTAAGTTGATGCAAAATACCAGTGAAACCAGTCCAGTTTAGTAAATTCCCCATCTAGTTCCATTTAAGAAAAAAATTACTCAAAATTAAAGATCAATCTAAATTTCATCCCATAACTTAACCTAGTTTTTTTTAGTTTTGTGTGCACTAATTCAGCTCACTTAACCCTCATCTTATTTTCATGAGTTGTGGTTGGGAAAAGGAAGTTTTATTTATTTTTTTGACAAAATTAAGCAACTGTCGTAGTGTTTCCCATCTGGCCATAGATAATAACAAGAGACATAACTGGAGGACTGAATGTCATAAATAAAGTTATTACATTAATTGGGATCCAAATGCGGAATGCACCATAATAAGTGGTATCAGTGGAAATTTGACTTTATCCTTGAAATCTATATACGTGCAATCTACCAATCTACGTGCAAGTATTCAGACAATTGTTATCTGTGTGTTTCATACAGCATGGACTTGTTCTTTAGTTCAGACATTGAACATGCTGAGTTAAGTGCATCATTACGCAATGAGATTCAGCTTTTCTCTAATGATATGTCAAATTAGAAAGGGGAGTATGACAAGAGTTCAAGAAGTTATCTTACACCTAAATGATTTCACAAGCTGTTAATCTTTATAGCAGCACAAGTAACAGCATAGCTTCCCATCGTGTAAACAAGCCTTGACTATGTCAGAGTCTCATTTTAAGAGTTCACACAGCAAGATAATATGCCAATTTTTGCCCCACTCTTCCCCTTAACAGGGCCCCTTGGGCCTGACAATCAGGAGAAAATTGTGCAGTGTGTGATGTGTTAAGAGTGATTGGGTCTGGGTGTAATACAGATAAAGAAAATGAAAGGCAGACGTCAGCTTTCCACAGTTTGTTTATTAACATAAGTTTTTTTTTTTGGTACACACGTGAATAATTTTTTCTTAAGAAATATTTTAAAGGGTTAAAATATTCCAACTAAAACTTATCACAAACATCTCGAAGGTTATATCTGGACACCGTCCCACC
>JAUZNJ010039626.1:0-34855 GCA_034780135.1 Jordanella pulchra | reverse complement strand
AAATTATTTAACTTCTAGATCCTAAATATTCACTAGCCTTGCTAATTCCTTTAACGCTATTGAAATAGAATGAAAATATCCTTTCCTGTCCAACAATAGCAATGTTCAGAAAGCACACAGGTACACACATGACTAATAAACATTTAACGAAAAAGGAATATTCAAACATAGACTGCAGCAAAGAAAAAAATAAAAGGAAACATTTTGTAGCTGTCAAAAAGATTGTATGTTATGATTAAAAATATTTAAAACTTATATATCTGTAGCCCAGGAAGAGAAAGAAATCCATTTTCATTTTTAAAGTTTTGATTGCTGATTATTAAACCATGAGACAGTGTGTAGATTAATAATGATGTTTGTAATTTTGTTCTTTTGCGTTAATCAGAAATGAATTGAAATCAGTCAAATAATATATTTAATTTTGCATATTGTTAATTTTTTATTTATTTTATCTATTTAAATGGTAACTTTGCTCTTCATTGATTTTTAATCCTGAGTAATAACCAGACTTCTTTTACTATGTGATAAATAGTCATTCCTGGACTAGGAGTATTGAGCTTTAAGATAAATTGTTGATTTCATGTGGTCTTTAATATTCACTGTGAGGAAGAACAAATATTATTTATTTTCTAGATGAGAATATCCACACTAAACAAAAAGTTTCTAAATACATTTTTTATTTGTTCATCAGACAATGTGGCTCTATGACTTGAGAGTTGAAATAAGGTATAGATATGAAAGATTGACTGGACTGAATAATGCAGAGTTTTCTTAGACAGGGCATCTGGCTGTTCATATTTTAGATTATCCAGAGACATTCATTTGTAAATCCTTATCAAGGGTTTATATCCTATTTGACACTTAGGATTTTTTATAATCATTGTAATGTTTCATATTTTAAATCAATTGATCAAACATCTTATTAAATGTATTAATAAATGTCTCTGTTTTTATAAAAGCTAAACAAATATATGGAAGTGTTACGTGTCAATATAAATTATTTAATACACAAATAATAAATAAGTAAAATATTACATAAGCTGTAATTAATTAGTTTCTAAATGATGGATGTTCCTCATGCTGGGCTGCATGGTGCTGCAGGAAAGAAGATCCTGGGTTTGATTCCTGGGGTTTTTGCATATAGTTTGCCTGTTTTCGCTGGTTATTCCAGTTTCCTCCCACAGCCTAACAAGATGGCTGTTAGGTTGAATGGTTTCTCTTGAATTACCCTCAGGTGTGAGATAGTGTGTAGCTGTGATGCGCTGGTGACCTGTCCACAGTGTACCTCGCCTTTACTTACTCTTGCAGATAAACGGTTGAAAATGGACTGATGGACGTTTCTTATGCTAAAGTGGATCATGACATTATTTGAACTTCAATTTGATTGATTAATATTTGAATAGTTTATCTGCTAAACTATTGAAATCTCATATTTCTCATGTAATCTATGTTTTAAGTCAAATGATCACACAATTTAACATTTATTGATCAAATTATGCCCCATGGAATTACGGCACTTGTAGTCCAGATTAGTATTATTGTAAAATGTATTAATATAAATCATTCCTTTCACTTAAAAAATTACTAGATAGTAGCAATTAATAGTGAGAATTAATTTACAGTAATTGGACATGATATCGGCTATAAAGTTCTCTATGGGGTGATGGATGTCAGTTTTATGTCTAATCCCTCAAATTAAAGAAACAGTTTAGATTTTATTTTTGATTATATAACTCGTTGAATTTATCCTTCCTGCTATTTAAATGAAAACGGAATAGCGGTTTTGGCTCAACACTGCCATCTGCTGACAGAGAGATTACTAACAGGCCTGAGTCAAAGTTACTGTGCATTATTTGCAGATCTTCCTCAAACCTTTAGTTTTATATTATTAATAATAGTCAGATATTACATGGATCATGTCTGCGTGTAAAAACACATATATATACCATTTTATTTTTTTAATTACTCAGCAGGTTGATGTTTAGAGGCAGCTTATCAGCAAATTGTGTAAATTCTCAGTCATCTGGGTTGTGGGAACCACAGAGCAGGCTGACATCAGAGGCAACCAGACTTTTCAGGAGTTAATCGAATTTTCCCTTATATGCAGTTTATACATATGAAACATACACTTTGAAAAGTGAAGAGAAACGGGTTAAAATGCAAATCTATGTCAGATATCAAATTATAAAAAATATTGATGTTTGTTGTTTCCAGACTAAAATAGCTTTTTATTTTGCTTCATTATTTGCAGGTTATTGCTGAGCACATAAGCAGTTAAATCTTTAAACAAGAAACTTTATGGGTTTAATTGTCTTAATTAAGTGTGAATTAAAGACAAAAATCCTCAGACTATTTGACTGCATCCCTAACACCCAACAACCCTCTGCCATTTATTATACCCATTATGCAGCTTGGACTTTATTTACACGTATCTGAACCAACCAAGACATTGGGAGATCAAGCTAATAACAAATATGGACTAGATACTGTCGCTACAGGCACTGGTTTCTTAAGTTTTATGGTAAAAAAAAACTGGTCTGGAAAAGAGTTTGTTCTGTTATGAATTGTTTTCCTTCAAATACATAATTTGAAGGAAAATAAGAGTTTGAACATAACTTCAAATTTTGGTTTGTCTTTAGTTTATAATATAAAACATCAAATGTGATGATGAGTTACTCAGTACTTAAATTACCCCCCACCAACCCCTGGAAAATGCCATTTTGAATGAGTGGACAGGATTTCCCCTTACTTACTCTTGATGTATCTGGATTTCCCCATTATGGGACATTTATTTTGCTATTTATAAATGTTTTGAAACATTTATGAACAATGTTTAACCATTTATGCTTCAAAATGCAGACATTGAATAAAGCAGATGATCTTTTGTTCAACCGTAAACCATAAATAACCAGTTGATGTGGAGCGGTTTGGGTCTACTAAAGATGAATATGACTAAAGGAAAGTGTGTCCATGAATGGTCTCACAGAGAGAGAAGCATTGCTCTGCTGAAGTGAATGAAGCAGACGCGTGGGTGAGAAGATAAAATGATGGGATCCGTCAGCTCTGGCTTCTTCTTTTGAAGGTCACTTTAGATCAGGCGCTGAGAGCGATCGTTTGATGGTAAACAAATCCATCTCTGCAAAGGTCACCATGTTGTTTCATGGCATTTTCTCTCACTTTGTCTCCTCATCATTTCCCCCCAAATGTTTGCTTTTTTCATTCATTTACTTATTTGGCTCCAGCTCGAAATTACTTTCTTTACGAAAACCTCATATTTTTGTCTGTCAGGGTCACAGTCTGCGACATAATCTACTATCTGTAGCCTCCAACCTGATTGCATGGCTGCGGGTGGCCAGATTACAGCTGTCTCTGGATTTGCCAACCAAGATGGGCGCCCACTTCCCTCCAACTGGCTGCTGCTGGCCCTGTGCCTGCGTGTAACCCTCCCTCACACAGGCAAAGGATCCAAGGAGCTGGCCAGAACCCATCCTCCTGTCAGCTGCACAGGAGCTGGAGAGGAAGTGTCACATTGTGAGGAAAAATTTTGCTTCAACAAGATTCATAAGCACCTGGCCAACACTTATGTTCAGCACAAAAAAAGCGTTTAATGTTGAAATGTGGGGAGAATGAGAGAATTTTGCCCCTTGGGTGAATTTCCTCTCGTGTTTCCTGACAATATGTCGCAAAGCAATCTCTCCAAATATACTTTCTAGATCTGTTTGTTTATCTATCTTGTATACTTCTATTGCCAAAACCCTAAAGAACAAGGAAAATGAGTAGGGCGTCTAAAAGCACATAAAGTGTGAAAGAAAAGTGGTGGAAGAAAGAGGCAGCGAGGGAAACATATTTACTGACATCCATGGGCTGTCACCACTCTGATTAATGGCGGCTGGAGTACCTGCCTGGTGAAAAGGTGTTGTTGGGGTGTGGAGAAAGCCCGGGCGCTGACCCAGAACTAATAGCATTCGACTTGAACAAGCTGTCCAACCTGAGAGTTTAGCTCCTGCTGGCGCTCCGTGCTGCACCAGGTTGGAAACAAGAGAAATAAGAAAACTTTCAAATGGAAAACAAAGTAGGTGTTTAGGTCCAACCTTTGAACTTTAAACACTTGGGCTTTTACGGCATGAAATCACTTTGTTCACCCATCACACTATGCACAGTGGATGCAATACTTTACAACTTTTTGAGCAGTAAATTACCATCAAATGTTGGCATCTTTAAGAAGTAGGGAGCCAAAGGAATGTTAAATATTTGACTGAAACAATAATTACCTGCCTGCAAGCAATTAAACATAAATTATACCTATTGCACAATCTTTTATAATCAAAAATAAAATGCATTGACGGAGGGCATCAAACAGTTTTCATCTTTTAGATTAATTTTAATAAGGCAGTCAGTGGGCTGAAGCATAGAGCATAGAACCAAAAAACAGCCTTTTTATTATATTTATTCAGAAGAAAACAGCAAAAAAGGTAGTTTTAAATGCTCTAAATAAGCTAGAGGTCAGTTGATGTACAACAATCCACAGCAGAAAGTTAGTCAAATATCGCCTGGAAATCCTTTAATTATTCAGGATGTTTATTATAGCTCCTTTTTTATTTTGTCAAAATATGGTTGTATCTTTTCAATTTTGATTGGATTGTGTCTATGCTGGTTGTCTTGAGTTTTCTCGTAAGCTCTGCTGCATCTGTGCCTTGCAAAAATATTTATACTGCCCTAAATCACTTTTCTCAGCTCTCAGCCACCAGTTCCTCTGTTTTTTTTATTGGAATTTCATGAGCTAGAACAACACAAAATAGTACAGAGAGTATTAACAATTTGAAAAGTAGTGAAAAAAAATTTGTTGAACATATGCAGTCAGAGAGGTAAGTCAATTATTTGTAAACCAGCAGACCTCTGGAGTGAATGATTAGGTTTTTCTATTCTACATTGGAAAATACCTCAATGTCTGTCAGATAGGATGTTAAAATATTTTCGTTAATCTTCCCATAGATTATAAATCTATTTCAACACAACAAGGTTTAATATTAAGCGTTATTTTATAATTAATGTGTTGTCACAGCGACCAGCTGACCAGGGTTGGTCAGATGGTCCAATGGGTTCATTGGATGGAAATCAGAGGCAGAGGAATCTGAAAAGAAAGGTTGCTTACAGCTTTAACCTTTTTAATTTTATTAAAATCTCCATTCTGTTCATTGATGACAACATTTGTTCACAACTTCATAAAAAAGAAAAAAAAATCGATTTATCGACTTCCTGTTCTTTCTCTCTCTAATCCATGTTTCACATTGATATTTGTCGTGCCTTTCCCAACAGTTATTTTTCATTTGCTGCATGTTAATGTATTTAAACCTGCAATGAACATATTTCACCCCCCCTTTGATGACCACTAAGGGACTCCATAAGCTCCCCCTCATCTTTCCCAACCAAACAGCACAAAAAACCTCCAAAAGGCTGGGGTCTTGCATGAAACAATCTGCAGAGTGCTTGCCAGGAACATCATCCTGCCGAGGCTGTTTTTGCTGAGGGCAACAGAAAGCCCAACAGCTGGGACATAATGAAGCTTTCAGGCACTTGTTCTCCCATCATGTAGCGCCAGCCCCTGTCTGCTTCCACCAGATGTTCCATGTTTTCCCTCCAAAAGTCTTTCCTGCCAAAATCACAGGGACAATCACGAGCATTGCGGGAGCTAGCATACTCCACAGTCAGTTCATGATCATAGGGTGATAGCTGGGTTAATTGCTTGTTTCGTGTTTACTGGATGGAGCCCTGTCACTTGGTTGTCATTCGGTATTTTGGGCTGTTTCTATTAAGTTTGACAGAAATCAGAGGAGTTTTTTTTTAATCAGCCTCTGGTCTAGACTCAGTTAAACAAAAAATATTTGATTTATTTCTGCAGCACTGAGGATGATTTTAGCAGTCATCTTACATTTGGATCTCATCCTTCTTTATGCTTTATCTAATTCATTGAATGGAAGGTCAAAGAGCAAAACCCTCCATGCATCAGTAATAATGATTTGCACAGTTGAGTTAGAAAATGAATTACTCACTCAATCAGTAAGTTATTTTTACATATCTAGAGAACAGATATGTTGCATCTACATCCTTATATTAATCCCCCTTAAATGCAACGAAAAAAATTTCAATAAGCTGGAAACTCATCACAAACCTTGCCTTAGTATTTACAACAAAAACATAATGTATAATGAAGGGTGGATGAATTTCTTTATTTATATGTCGTGTTGTTGTCTGCCATCTCTTTGTGGATCACGAGTCTTTTGAATAAAACAATCTGTCTGTCTCTCTAAACTTTCAGATTTTTTAAAACTAGCTGTGTTTTAGGGTCCATGGATTCACAAGAGTCACCAGAATGGAGTCAGTCAGCTGGTATCTGGTAACATTATGGTGGAAGAATGACTTTGAATTAATTACTGTTGTATTTTAGTTGAATGGAGTTTTTTTTACATTTAAATATTTGAGACCGAGTTTGATTCTGATAACTTTAATAAACCTAAATCTGGTCATAATCCTGCAACCAATATTTCAGTTTAGTTGTTAGATATAGCAGATGAAAACTGTTGGTATTTTGAAATTAATCTTAACGGAACTGACAACTGCCTGAATATCTCTGCTTCTGTCTCCTTAAGCCGTAGTCAGCCTCGGCAGATGGCCGCTCACACTGAGCCTGGTCCTGCTGGAGGTTTCTTCCTGTTAAAGGGGAGTTTTTCCTCTCCACTGTCGCTACATACATGCTTGGTGTGAGGGATTGCTGGAGAGTCAATGAGTTTAGGCAATCAGCTGGTTTTTCTTAGATAGAAAACTTTTAACTGATCTGACTGTATGATTGAAGCGTCTCTGTAAAGCGCCTTGAGATGAAATGTGTTCTGTCCTGTGTTCTGAATGTAGGTAGTATCCTTCAAGGGTAAATTACAGTTTGCATAGAGGGGCTCCAAAATCGATTGGACCTACATCTCAGTTTCAAGGGATAAACACAAAACAGGGGATGGATTTTATACTGTTGATATATTTATGGCTCCACCTACGATGTTGCATCACCTTGTGCCTTTTTCTGTTTTTTAAGGAACGAGTAGTTTCAGTTGGTGCATTAAGGAGAATGCTGACATAGATGAAATCAAACCTAAAGAAAGCCTCTTGATTTAAAAAAAAAAACAGTTCCAATGCTTTGCTTTCTAGACAAATTCTGTTCATTAAGTGCTAAAAGTGAAGGTAAAATGAAGCCAAAAGTCCAAACAAACATTTTGAAGGCAGCCTGAAAAGTGATTTTTTTTGCTTCATCGAAAAGTCTGACTCTTAAAGAAATGAAGATTTTTTCCAAAAATGTTTGCATGTATGTTTTCATTTTAAAATGCTTTTACTTCCTAACCACATCCTCCAGCCTCTTCCATCCCTGCAGGTATTGTTTTATAGACTAACAAAAATTAATTGAAACTTTTACATGTGTAATTATATTCATATCATTTACGCCTCTCCCCAGTCCTGCTAACCTGATCATAGTCAAACCTAGTTTTTCTTCCAGGGAAATAGAACAAATATCACTTTGGGCCATCCTGTCACTGATCGATGCACTTTTAGCTGTTTAACATCTGGCGAGCCACTGGAATCTGGCTTATATGGCAACAATGCGTTGCCATCATCCTCCCGTCATTAGCTTCCTCCATTGCCCCGGGGTTCATGATGTCGTTAGCTTACATAGAAATGTAGTAAAGCGGTATTACATGACGTTTCTGAGCCCGGTTTATTGGAGTAGCCTGCTATGCAGCCGGCTTGTCCTATTTCAGGGACACCACAGGGAAATAAGACCTGATGGGAGGAGGGGGGGTTGATGGCATCAGGGTTACATTTTCTTGCAAATTTTATTTGGGATTTTGAAAAACAAAAACAATGAGCTAGTATCTCAAAGCTTTAATTTGGTGGTCTAACATTTGTGTTTATTGGAGAAAATGAAATTCAATGAATTGTTATATCAAAATCTGATTTGCTTAAAAATGCATGTGTTGGTCATTGCAGAACGTCCACTTCCGGATTCTGTTTTGCAGCTTCGATCCTAAACACTTTCCTCCAGTTTGACTCAGAAAGTTAAAATGAGAAGTGGAAACTTCCACCATTTCTGCAGTAGTTTTAATCAAATGTGCAGTCAAAATAATTAGGCTCAATGACGGAAATTATGTAGTTGTAATTACAAACAGATGGGTGCCTTTATTTGCACTTAAGGCGACAGTGTGCATGGGAAATGCAGTGTGAACAAGAATAATTAAGAAGTTTAAAGTCCTCTTTTTTCCAACTTGTGGTTAAATAATTAAGAGTATGATGTACATTTGTTTTGAATTAATGATATGAAGGCTTTGCCGAGAGCAGCCGCTGCCTAAGTGTTCAGAGTGAGACGGATAAAACTTTTTGTTGTTGTCGTTCCTAGAGACTTTGTTTGTTTTCTAGAGGGAAGCAGCATGTTAAGGCTGCAGAGCCTCATGCTGGGATCTTTCACAACACCCGAGGGCTCACTAGGGAGAGGGTAACTCATCAACCGAGTCGGACACTACTGTCAGCCTTTCTGCTGGTGTTCACACAGGAAAATACTTATGCGCAGTTCAAGGCGATCCTTTTTGTAATTTATAGGTAACAAAAATTGTAATTGTAATTTTTGTTATTTATGTGAAATAAAAAATGTCTCTTTACAAGAATAAATGATAAAAAGAAATTATAGGTAAAGCCAGAACATGAAGAAGATAAGGTTACTAAGCAAATCAGTTTCATATAAGACAAAGAACATTGTTGTTGCATTTTAATTATCGTCAAATTATTCTGTTAAACTAAAATATACAATTTATTTATAAAAAGCTATATACACTACATGTCTTATGATGCAATTACACCTAAATATAGCATTTGTGCTGGTTGTTCTTTAACTCAGGTCAAGCATCAGTCCACAAATGGTGAACTTCTACGCAGTTCCTGCTGCAGCCAACAGAGGTCAGCAGGAGCTGCTGTTGCATGAAAGAAGCCCATCTTCAGCATCTGAGCCCAGCTGTGAGCTGCAAGCTTTAGTCCCCAGAGATATGCTGTAGTTTATTAAAGTCTTTCTTCTAAGCAACCACTATCAAACAGCTTGTGTCTTCCTTTTTTATTTCATTCAGCAAACCTCCAAGCGCCACTGTGCTTTATTTATGCTGCTGGATGGTACAGAATGACAGTTTTGCTGATGGGATAAAGAAGAGAAAAGTTCCTCCTCCTCATCCTTCCCATGTTTCCTCCAATGATTTTGGGGTTTTAAAGCGAATCCTCATCAGGAGAGCTTCTTAGATGAATCAGTGTTAGTTGAAGCTGCTGTGGGCTGACACCAGAGACAGAAGGAAGAATTCCTCCTGGATCAAATAACTACAGATGCGAAGTAATTAGTTGTATTCCCAAGGAGCCTATATTGTGAGCATGTTAAAGATGTTAGGGATCAGCTGGCTTCCCCACATGCAGCTTTGATTGCTCCTAATGGGGAGGAGGGTCACCTCCCTTCAGGCTTTTTTCACTGAGTCATGTGTCCAACACAAGAGGTTAGACATCTGCAGATTAAACGTTCAATGGCTTCTATCTTCTACAACCTATTTCAATATTAAGTTTCATATCGAGCCCAGTGTTGCAAAACACATTTCAACAGCATTCTGCTTTTTAAATCTTTATGCTGTATTTACACTGTCAAAACGATCTAAAAATGAGAAATTGTTTCTTAAAATAAGTGTATTTACTCCTAAATAGAGTTAATAAATCAGACGATCTGTCAGTGGAATGAGTATTTTTAACCATTGAAAAAAAGATAATTCAATATAATTTCTTTTCTTATCTTAACTGTTAATTTTCTTATTCCATTGGCTCGTTCAAGAAATTTGAAGAAAAATTGACTTACTTAGCAGTGTACAGTCAGGGGAGCTTCCTGTAAAGTTTCCAAAGAGATGGTGAGACACAACAAAACCGAAGAAGAAGAAAATGAGTTTTATAAAGCTGCTGCCTGAAACACCAGGGTGGAAAAGGGAGTGGATGATGGATTAAGATGCTTTAAACCAGAGGTTCCCAAACTTTTCAGTCTCTGACCCACAAAGTCGACTCATGATCCAAACTATTGGTTAGGTACAAATCACTTAACCACTGGTGTATTTATATAGAAAATAAATCAACAACAAAAGTAGTAAATGAAAGTGCTGCTTTCATATCTTTAATAACTTTAAGGTAGTTGTTTACTTTTTTTAATTTCTGTATTGGATCTAAAGACTCTATTCTGGTTGATCAAGGACTCCAATTGGGGTCATGACCCCAACCTTTCGGAATCAGTGCTATAAAGGACAAGAATAATCTCATGGGCATACGCTATTAAATATTGCAAGTCATAGAGACGTGAACTTTTGCTTTCTATACTTGATTCCTGATTTAAATACATCTAACAGTGTCTGGCTGGTGGGAGCAGTGCTGATGTGCTTTACTGTGGAAAAGTGAAGAGTCATCTCAATCTTTATAGCTTGCTTTGTAGGATTCACTTTATTTACTTTTAAAGTTGTGATGAAACAATAAAATATTCTTTTTTTGAAAGATGTGCACACAGTAAATTAGCTGTCAGGATCAAAAGAAGTAGAAAAGAAAAAAAATAGTCAAACTCAACCCTCAGAACTTCAGAAAAGCTGTGAACCTACTGAATGCTCAATAGAATATTAGAAGCTAATGTACAGTGATGTAAAAATAAAATTCAAAACATTGTCTTTGTGATAATTTTTCCGTCTGGTTTGGTACATATTTCTTTTCCGTCTCAGATTTATTTGTTTTTTTGTCTCAGTGAAAATGTTCATACATCTGTAAATACATAGGGACAAAAAAAGGAGTTAACCTAGCAAACGACGACTAAAGATTATTCTCTACTTTTGATTTAATTTGTATATTTATTTCACTTATTTTACTTCACTGTTATTTTACTTCATAGAGCAAATATATATTATCAATTAAGCTCACTTATATAAGCTCTTATATAACTCCAATTCACAACTGTCATTTCAAAAGAGTTTAGTCCAAATCCACAATGCTGTTTTTTTATTCAGCTTGATTCAATTCAATTCAAATTAAACATACTGTTTTATCCAAAAGGAAAATTAAATGTTGTAATAATATGAGTGAGCTGCAGACAGGAAGGCTCTTCGGTAGCTGTCTGTCTTGCACTATATCGGGAGAAGCCTTTGACTGAAGACACTCTGCTGGTGTTAAACACTTCATCCAAAAATGATGCTCACTCTTGTCACTTTATGTAGGAACTTCATACCATATAAAATATCAAACTTGCCTGTTTTAACAAACATTATTCAATCATAATAGTCAGATGTGAGATAAAAGCCAAATCTCCTGCCACAACAGATGCTCTATCTAATTTTTTTATTCCATTTCTGATTCACCACATCTGCCTTAATAATAAAGACTTCAAAACGAAATAAAAGCAGCTTTCATCTTTACCTGAGAAACAGATTTAAAAGAAAATTGCTGTTAAGTGTGTCATCATGGAACAAAAGAAGGGTTTATTTCCCACATGATGGAGCCATTACCATTACTGCCACTTCCTTGTGATAGTGAAACCCACTTTTTTTTCACTCTTGCAATTATAGCTCCCTTCATTGGGGGGTTTATTTATGTCCAGCAGTTAGCAATGCATTGATTTAATATGTTTCTAATCAGGACATACAGCTTCAGGGTCTAAAATGTTAATTTTTCCTGCTGCTTACAAAGTAGCCTTTGATTTTCTGTCAGGGCACTAATTACAGTGTTGTGCCATTAGATAGGCAGAAAGCTTTGTCTCGTCTAATTATGAGGTAATCATTGCTGTGGAGCCAGCATGTCGCTCTCACCTCTCAGTTTGTTCTGTTTTCATTCTATTTCCACACCTTCCAACTATTGTTTCTCCTTCAGTTTCATACTGTGACACATTTAACGCTGCATGTTTTTCCAAGTGTCAGAGCGTAGAGTTTATCTGTGGTGCAGCAGCCTGGTGACTGTAGTTGTTGTGGTATGGGTGCTGTTAATTACTGGAGTAAACGGTTGAATCACGGCCAGGACCCTTTGTGGTTGCAGAGAGGCTGCGGAGGCGAGAGACAGAGGCCTGGAAAATTGTTTCTGCCATCTGGGGACCGAGGGGAAGCAGAAAAGGAGAAAGGGAGAACAGCAGTAGACAGAAAGGCCCCCAATTGGTGGCCAGAGCCTGAGGGTTCGAGGGTCCATATGGAAGGCAACACTTTGCCGTGCGCTTTATTGCACACCTTGCTGTTTTAATCAATGGCAAGCCTGTTCACAGAGCCTGGAGCAGCAACGGTTGCCTACCATCGTCTTGCTGCTACCCAAACTTTTCCCGCTCAACTACGCTGTGTCACTGCTTACCGAATCTCTGAAGCGCAGTGCAGCACTTCCGGGGTCTCTCTGGAAATATTTGCTCTCTGTTATAAGGCAAAAAAAGTGTCTAAAGCGGTAATGATGATTTGATATTTAAGTGTTTTTGGCTCCTGTCAGCACTTTTTTAAAATTTTCCTTGAAAGCAGGATGGGAGGTTTAAAGCCTGGTGTGTTGGAGCTGTTTTTTTTTTTTTTTTTTTTTTTTAATGGGGGACACTATTCCATCTGAATCCCCCCTCAAAGTGTTAGAAGCAGTGAAATTGGACGACAAAAGGCAAGAGGCGGTGGGATGTGGGCTAATAACACAATAAAAGTCCCAAGCAGCGGTGTACTGGCTCCCCATCATAAGCCCACGCTGATCGGAGGCAGTTCTGGTAATCACCCCCCTCAGAGTGAACGCATGTTAAGGCGAGACCGATATAAGGTCTTTGTCGTGTGGGAAGCTGTTTGATTTTGTCACCCAGGAGCATCGATATTTTATTAAATTAGATCCATTCTGGATAGAGTACCCTAAACAGGTAAAAACCACATTGTCTGAAATCAAGCACTTGCTGTTTTAACGATTGTTTCTACGATAAGATTAGATGAGCTTTAATATTGGAGCGATTATAGGATTGCTTAAAGGCTTTGTGATAGAAGATGATGAGTGAGACTCCTGAACCTCTCAGTGCAACAAATCAGTGAATCAGTGGTATTTCCTCTCATAAGATCTAAGATGTTTTGCTTTCTTATTTCTCTTGTAATCAGATCATACTAACATGACGACAAAATAATAAAAATAAGTATATAACATTTAATTTGGACTGTTTCTAAAATCGTAACACATTTTAACAAAAATACTGAAAGATATGGTAAGATTAGACTAAAGGTAAATGTTAGAATGTTAAATGGAGGTAAACCTTATACGTCATAAAATGTTTACTTTTTTCCATTAATCCATTATAACAATCTGCTAGCAGTTACTGACACTGTCCACAAGGAGGGTAAATCAACACAGTATTGATGACTGTGATTTGAAAGTTAAGTGGAAGGAAAAAGTCTGGGGAAAAATGTTACAGAATACCCATAATAAATGTGTTCTTTATAGGTTTTAAGGTCCATTTAAGATATTTAAAATGTTTCTATAAAGTATAAGTATACGGATACTATGATAGGAAACCTGCATTAAAGGGAGCTGAAAGAAGATATATGCAAGAAGCTGAAGAATCCGTGCAAGGTTTCTTTGAGGCACATGGAGAGGATATCAATGACATGAGATGAGGACTGGTTGTATAAAGTTCCGCTTATTGGGCTAGTGGGGTGTTTTTTTCATTAATAAACCCTGGATCACCAGTAATCTGAAGGAAATTCTAAACAAGAAAAAATGGCCCTTAGGAAGGGAGGTAGGAAATTATTCAGCAGTGTACAGTAGCAACTTAAGTACCAGTTAACAGAAAGCGAGGGGGTACACAAGAAGAAGCTGCAAAGCAAACTACATCAGGACAACATCAGAGGTTTATGGTCAGGGATTAAGATCACAGGCTTCAGGCAGGAGGAACTCTGGGCAGAGCTAATGAACTTAAAACATTCCTCTACCGTCCAGTAGGTTCAGAGAGAACAATCTCAGCATCCTTCTGTCCTGCCCACAGTCCCATGAACATCCAGACCAACTTGGATCCAAAGGCCTTTCTCTCCCACCTAAAATGCTTCATCTTCCACCTTTGCCATGGACCTACTTGCTTACATGTGCTTGTTCTCCACTAAATTAGAGGATGGTGCTGCTCCCTCCACCTCCCACCTGTCTGTCTCTAGAAGTCAATTGATGAGGCAAACAGAAAGATTAGATATTGTAATAAGGTATCATGTCCAGATAGTGTCATCCCCAGAGTCCTGAAGGTCTCTGCAGAGTAGCTCTGTGGGATTCCACAGCACCTTTTCCACTTCAGCCTGACACAGGAGACAGTTCCAGTGATGTGAAAAGCCTCATGCATTGTTCCAGTAACAATAAAAGCTAACGCAAAAAGTGACTACAGGTCTGTTGCTTTGACATCCTACACCATCAAGGTTCTGATGTGGTTCTCCTGCTGGTCCGTCTCAGCTAGAAAACAAGCAGCTATCAGGACCCCTTGTAGTTTCCTTATTGCCATGGAATTAGAGATGAAGATGCCATCATACACCTGCCTGAACAAACCCACTGTCATTTAGACAAGACAAACAGAACTGTCAGGATTATGGGCTTTGTTTTGTTTTTTTCTCTACTGCATTTAACAAGATTCAGGCTGAAGAAAAAAAAACTCATTACCCTTTAGGACCAATAAGCAATTTTTGAATTGAATTGAGTTGAACTGAACTACTCACCCTACCACTGGTTTCCAGGCCTTCTCTCGTCACCCTCCTTGTTTATAGACTATCCTAAACCAAAAACAACCAACTGGGAGAAAAAGACACGGCTGTTACCCAGTGATCTATTTTCATTTTCTCATTGACAATAAAATGTGTATTTATTGTATTTATTTCATCTGGAAATCAAGATCCCAAAGTCTGAAGGAAGCCAGCAGAAGCACAGAACCTAAACAACCTCAGGTAAAGTGGGAGGTTTTTCCAAATGCAGTTGTGAATTATTTTTTAAATTTTGTTTTACAGGAATTGAATAAGGGAATTTATATTTAAAATGAGATCAAAACAACAGTTGTCTCTTATTTCAAGTGCATGGTGCTTGAGGGTAAAATGGCGGATCATCTAATTTACCTGATCAGTTTAAGGGTAGATAGACCTAGTTTCAGAAGATTTTAAGAAATGTCTCCTCCCTTTTAGATAATTGTTGCAGTGTTTTTTTTAAGTTTATAAGATATTTTATTAGAGCAATATCAGTTTTGTTTAATGTTTATAATTAAACTTTGCCTGTAAGCGTCTGTTTGATGCTCTGTTTGACATCTGTGAGATGGAATTATTGGAGTTAGAGATAATAGACCTCCTTTGTCTTGTGTATAATTCAACAGGTTTCAGCAACATTTACATTTGTTCACATCCTTCATCTCCGTTTATGACCCGATAATCAGCACCAGCGTTCTGTTAGATAGGCATCTTCTCCTCCATCTAAACTCACAAGTGCTGCTCTCCTTTGGCTCCTTGTATTACAGCTCCGGCCATTGCTTGGATTTTTGATTAGATTTAGCAAACTGCTGCCGATAGCTGAATTGTCCAGCCACTCTCTATTACCGTCCAGGGAGGGTACCTGAGAAAGCTTAACGCAGCAATTAACAACTTAATTAAGTGCCACAGCCGTTGTGCCGTTCCTGGAGCCATGCAACGAGGGTTATATTGATTGTCGGGGATTGCCAGTTGGCCCCCAATTGGTCACCCAATTGATTGGCTTGGATAGGCATTCCTCGATGACTCTGGGAGGGAGTTTGTGTGTTTCTGTGTGTTTTGTCTCAGAGGAAGTAGCCGTCATGCTGCTGTGTGAAACACTGATAATGACCTGCCAGACTGGCTGCGCGGCCTCTCTCTATCCCCCTGGGTACGACACACATGTCCGATGTCAATCACTCCCTCTTTGTCGCACAAACCATAGAGACAGAGACTCTGCGTGAATCCAAATAAATATCTGGACCTACATCTTGCTAAATACACCTGACAAGGTTGCTGTAATGAATAGACACAAGAGAGTACACTTTAGGTACTTTGGTCTGTGAGCAGAGTTGGTCCTCTTTCAGGTTTCTTCTATTTTGTTCTGTTTTTTTTTTTTTTTTTTGTCACCCTCAGATTTTCAAAATCATCACTGAAGTTTCTTTAATAGATGTGGATGCGAGCAAAAAAAAAAAAAAAATTAATGCAGATTGTAATGACCAATTCCTTCATTAGGGGATACATTACTTAAACCTGACTGCCATCAATATCTAGAGTCTTTTCCAGTCTTCTTAGCACAGCTGTTTTAATTCAGAAATACTGGAGAATTTTCCAGCACAGACTGAGTGTTAAAAAAACCTAATATTATAAAAAAATAAAGAATTTAAAATGGCCCTCCTAAAGTGCTGCTTTAAATCCAATGGAAATAGTTCAGTGGGAACTTTAACTGCTCAAAGACTGACTTGTTAATGTGCTGAAGATCCTTGCCTTTTGTGAATAACCTAAATAAACACTTATAATGGATACTTTTGACAACGAAACGGATATAAATGAACAAGAGAAAATAAAATGACAACATTGCAAAATTTTGATGAAGAAGATCTAAAATAAGTTTGTCTAATTACATTCTGACTTGAATGGTAAAATACCCTTAATATTTATGACATTTAAATCATGTTAGGATAAAGTTTAGGGTGCTCATAGTGAAAAATAAAGAGAGTTTGTAACGTTTTATAAATTCCTACAGAAAAGAAAAATGTTTTCGTTTTAGTTTACTTGTTTTTTTATGTTGTTAGAATTAAACCAATATGTTTTACTGTTGTGTTTTGTGGAAATAGTGTGAAACAGTCTTTTTGGTCATTAAATCAATATTTTTTTTACCTCCTCCCTCTAATATAGTTCATTAATAACTCTAAACTTAACTGACAGGCAAGTGAGGCCTGCGGGCGTTTAGATTTTCTTTATTTTCTGGTTTCTTCCTGGATGAGGTGTTGCTTTTTTTTTTTGTTTTGCACACTGGGTTCTCCTGGCATGGTTAATAACTGTTCTATCTTTACTTCATTTAGGGACGATGGTTCTCTTGAGTTCCAGTGCTTTAGCAATATCTTGTAGTCCTAAATGATAGATGTCAATAGTTTTGTTTCTTATGTGTTGTATAAATTTTTTTATATTTATTGAAGCTTGAAGTGTTGCTTTTGTGATCTTTCACTCCACTGCATTTTGTCAGACAGCTTTTTTTAAGCAATATATGAGTGTCGGGTAATAATCCATCCATATAGATAAGAAACTGACTTTGCTTTCCAAAAACGGAATTTTTGGGGTTTTTTACATGGAAAACATTTTTTGATAGTTTTTTTATTTTGGACAAAAGAGCCCAAACCGAAGAAATCAGTAAAGGGTGGGTCTAATCTTTATCAAAGCAATAAATATGACACAAATAGCTTAAATGATGTTGAAAAATAAAAACAGTGATACACCCGCCAGTGTGCCCAACACACACACACACACTTACACCCTCCAACACACAAGCAAACACACACTTTGAGGGCTTCGATGTTCCCAGGGGGGCAGTTAGGATGCAGCGCAGCTCTGGATGCATGAGAGGAGGCAAAATGGTGGAAAGACGTCAAATAAAATGTCATCTCTTATTGTGTCAGTAAAGTAATTCCCTTTTAAAGGCTTGACCTCTCACCCTGAAGGAGCTCAGCCAATTGCACAGCTCAAGCACGAGGTGATAACAAACAACTTAAACGTGTGCGCGTGCGCGTGCATGCGCGTGCGCGTGTGTGCATGGGTGGGGGGCAGCAAAACAGTCCAAATTAATTACAAAGGCACCAAGCTCTTTAAAACAGTTAACCCAGCATTAGGTATTGAGCTAAATCAAATGATTTCACAGACTGCGGTTTCAATACATACTTCGTTTTTCACATAACTTTTTTTGCTTATGTTACATGTTATTAATTTAGAGGATTTAGTAGAAATTCTTATTTTAATACTTTAATACTGAAACGAAATCCTGGTCTTTCTTACATATGTGATTAAACGTTTTGTTAGTAACAAAATACATGACTTTCATTCACTTAGTTAAAACAAGTCATTTTGTCCTTGCCTACATTTTTACATCAGGATGACTGACAGGATAGAGATACTCTACTTATAAGCTGTAATCACATTGCTGCTCAACACAACTGGTTGGTCACAGGAAATTCAGGTTTCTTCACATCAGCAGGTCTGTTACTCTGGGATTAAAAGTCAAACAGCAACTGTGACCATAATAGACAACCTCACTGCCAATGCTTGACAACTAATGTTAACCTCCAAATATTCTTCAAGGCAAACAGTTTAACTCTTGAGGTAAAGTTTAACGAAAAATATTGATAAATAAAATAAAAAATCCAAGCCATGGAAATCTACAGAGACTGCTTTGTAATTCTTACATCTATTTCAATGTGCAGAGATTTCAATACTTAAACAAGGGGTGGGGGGTGTTGCGGACAACAACAATGCCATCTAATATTCTTTGGAAATGGGCTGCATTAATTTGCATTCAAACTTGTAAAATGGGGAAGAGCAGAAGATCCATCCATCTACTGGGCCACGTTTGAAGGTTGGGTACAGGTCGCATATGTTTGCCCTTCCAGCGTTCTGTCACATTATGGTGCAACGAAGCCTCAGCTGCTGGATGACAATTTTTAATGAAAAATTGGGGGCCGCAACATTCAGGTAAGACCCCTGGAGGTTGTGTTTCTGGGGCATTGTTACATCCAACAATGAGGCGGAGGGGACATGTGCGTGCACAAAAAAAGCACACCCAGACGTTCATGCATACACATTCTGAAGCCAACAATCAAAGCTAGCAGCGACTAATAGAGACACTCGTGTTTTCTTGGAAAGAAGATATTTCTCATGTATCCTTGATCATTTCAAAGACTCTTTAACAAATGTTGGAAATTAAATGTCTCAAAACCTCTATTAAGTACCTGATTAAACAGCTGAGGTTATTAAATACTCAGAAAAGGAAACATAGAGCTCGGAAATAACAACCTCATTTTTGTTAAAACACATAAAACAGATATTTTTCTTTGCAGTTCAAGGCCAGATTTGGAGTTTCTGGAGTGAAAGGTTTTAAATTGCTGTTTATTTTTCACTTTAAGTAAAATTAACCCTTTTGATATTTTTCTTTTGTAATTGATTTTTCATTAAATATGTCAAAAATGTATACAAATGAAATAAAAACAATGTCCTCATATTTGTATCTAATAAGCAGTTTGCTTAATAACTTATTTTGATTGCTTGTGTTTTTTGAAGCAGCTAAAATATTACATTACATTTAGAGAGATAGTAAACTGCAGCTTTTATTTTATGCATTTATCTAACTTAAGATTTATCCAGAAAGGACATTTTGACTTTTCTGTTTTGGAGGCTTCATCGATCATCGTGCCGAATGAAGTGTTTCAGAAACTATTCACACGCATCCTGGAAGTCCAGAAAGGTAAAATATTGGCACGTCTGGAAGATTCTGTTATCTGTTTTCATTTTAATGAATTGGAAATCTTTAGTGATGCCCCAAAAATAACAGGTTGTTATCACACTAGACAAGAACACCCGAGTTTCATTATGAATGTTGATACAATCAAGTTTTGCCAAGTTAAAACTTCAAAATAGGACAAGCACTTTATACATGAATATAATTTGTATTGTACTATTGCCAAAAGATCCTTTTCATGCAATCATGTCCTAATTTGGCAAGTTCCATAACTAAAAATGTTTGATTCTTTGTCAGCTCAAAAGCAACAACTTTAGATTATTTTGTAATGTATATCACAAAAAGGAAAGAGAAAATCATTTTCTGGTTGTCACATGATGAAATGTAAAAAAGTGTGTGAATATTTCTGCAATCACTGTGAAGGCACAACTCTTTAGATACTTTTAGGACTCCTACAACTGTCCTAAAGGAATTTTGTTTGTTCTTTGTTTTCTTTATCTGGAAAAAATGTGTTTAATGTAGTCGGTAAATTTCTGTTGCTGTAAGTTTTTTTTTTTTTGTTTTATCTTTTTAATTTATATCTATGCTTTGTTCAGAAAGGAACTTCCTAGGGGAAAATAACATGAAATAAGAACAGGAACTGATGTTTCATGTTAACTTTAGCACATTGGATCCTTCAGATGTTAAATGTAGAGATATTCTGGAACCACAGCAGTGATTTATAGGCGACATCGACTGTTGCAAGCAGAAGGTCAGACATCGAACAGAAGGTTAACATTTTTAAAGCCTAAGCGATCTCATCTGACAGGCGGAACCAACACGCACCTACAGCACAGCTTTCCACTGACTCACTGCAGTATCAGGTCCGTAGTTTGTCATGAATTAAAAAACAAGCACAGGTAATAATAATGGCCTATTTCACAAACCACAAACGGATATATGTGAACCATGTGACACATCAAAAACTCAAACCAGAATAGCTTTAATAGATTTATTTTTTTATTATTTAGAAGAGAACTTATTTAACGGACAAAAAAAAATGTGTACTGTATCAGCCTTAGAAAGCACTTGAACATAAAACACGATTACACAGAGAATTAAGGTAGAAAAAACGTTACAGATGACTCGGACTTTCTGTCTACTTTCACTGTTTTCTTTGTCGTATTGCCGTACATATGTCATGTAAAGGCTGACCATAATGAGATCTTTCTCAAAGCAAAGGTCAGAGGCATCACTTACAGCAGGAGACGGACCCCAACACACACTAACACACAACGCCTCAGTCATTTACCTCATCTTCTATCAATTATTGACATGTTGCTCCCAGCTGAAAAGCCAGCCAGACTTTCCGTTGATCTGTTTGATGAATATTTCAGCTGACAAACAGGCATCCTGAAACGGTACACCACAGCGATGTGTGGCTGAAGAGAGGTCATGCATCTTCTCCACAATCACACACATATGGATGTGTGGCAGTGTCACTGCTGTGCTGTTTGAAATCCTTTTAGTTACTCCTAGATTACAGTGCTTACATTGGTTTCACCAAGGATGAAATATATATATAGTGTCCACATTTATGCCCTTTTTATTTTTACACAATGTATTTTGAGTTTTCAGAGAATCCTATTCTTAGTTAACAATACTGGTTAGTAAACAAGCAATATAAAATAAATATTTATGATAGATAGAAATTAGAAATAGAAATGAATCAGAATAACTAGAGTGGTCCACCCCTTTATACCACAGATGTTTTTGCATAGTAGCCTGTATTGCCAACTTAAAGTAGGAAGGAGTATTTACATTTTCTTAGAAATGTTGGTGGAGTAATTCTGAGTAGTCAGTATTCTACCTGCAGCAGCAGAAACGTGTCATTAAAGAAAATCAAGCAGTTTTTTCCCCTTTCATGTTAGGGGCTACATTTTGTCATTAGTTCAGATGCTGAGAAATATGTCCCAGTTTAAGCATTGTCATACAGTGAGAAAATAGTACAAACCATCACTCAGCAAACAGAATCTCCACTCGTCCCTCCTTGATCAAGCAGTACAGCTAGCTCCTGCAGGAAGTTAAAAAAGCAGGAGGTTAAAACTCCCTCTAGTGAATATGATTGTTTTTTTGTTGTTGTTGTTTTAAGCTTTTTACGGCACTAGTGGCTCGTTTTTCTGACAGTAGGCTGACAGGAAAGGGGGTACGAGAGAGGGGGAGAGACATGCGGGAAAGGACCACAAGCTGGATTCGAACGTGGGTCGCCTGCGTCAAGGACTAAGGGCTCCATACATGGGTCGTGCTCACTAACCACTGCGCCACCTGCACGCCCTAAATATGATTGTTTTTATGGTATTATATTTGAACATTGGTTTAAGTCTTTGGTTTAGTTTGGGTTTTTTGTACTTTAAGGGCCAAATCTCCTAAGATCTAAAATAAGATGGGCAAAAAAAACAGCAGAAGAAACTTTATTTTACTTTCGACCTCCATTGATCTTAATTACTAATCTATAGAGTGCTGGCAACTGATTCTTCTTAAGCTTCTCCTTGATGAGCTCCTGATGAAGAACACCTAGTGCTTAACCAGCCAGAGGATAGACACCACCTAAAGGGAAAGAGGGGAAGCAGCAGCCCAGCATAGGAGAAAGGAAGCTCCCAGAACCTGACATCATTAGAATAGAATAGAATAGAATAGAATAATAGACTTCGAATCATAGTAATAAGTCTACAGACTAAGTTTTCCACTTAATCAGATGATAATGATTAAAAATACGTGACATATGTAATGGGATGCTTCATAATCACAGCCCTCTACCTCTAAAATGAGCACTAAAAATTATGACTGTGTATTGGAATGATCCAAACACTATCTAATTGTCTAAATGTGTTGACACAGGTCAGGAAGATTATAAACCTATATCTCTTTCTCTCCACAATGACTGCAGACCTGTGAGTTTGCACCTGACTTATAAATATGCTAAATATAGACACACAGAAAATGAATCTGCCTAAGGTTTGATGAACTGCATTGTAAATAGTGATAAAATACATTTTGCATATCCTCCCAGAATTTAGCAGGTTCTCTTGATCAGCACATATTCTACAGATTCATAAAGCCAAACACACTAAATAGATTAATCCTGGCATTATCCTCAGTTTTACAGATGCACATTTTCAAGGCATCAGCACAGATGATCAGCTTTATTATTAGAATTTTATTATAATTTCCGTCCAATCCTTTAGTAGATATTTAGTTTCATTCTTATTTTCATATTCTGATTCCAGTTTTGGGGTGTTTTAATGTACCTTCCTGTTGCCCACGTGTCTCCAGTTTTCTGAGTTTCTTCTTCTTATGATTTGTTATTTTAACTCATTCTTGTCTTGAATTGCATTCTCAATAAATATTGTTTCGTTTCCTGGTTTTGCTGTGTTTATTTCTGTGCAGTCATTCCATCTAAAGACTTTTTTGTTCTCTTTTCAGCTCTCTGCTCTCCATCTGGTAATGAGCGGCAGCAGCTGATTACTTATTCCAGTAATCAGCTTCCCCAGCATTTAAACCTCTCAGTTGTCAGCCCTTTATATTCTGCGTTTTTTCCGTTCCAGTTTTTTCTTGTGATTTTCATTACCTAACCCCTTCTTTTAATGTTCATGCTGGTTTCCTCCTGTTGCTAGTTCTACTAATCCCCTTTGCGCTCTCCAGTCTGGTCTGGGATTTTATTTCTTTGCGTTTTCCTCCTTATGAGTTTCGACTCACTAGAATAAGTTCCTTGGCATAAAGCAACTACTTTTTTCAGCATAGAAATACACCAATCAGTATATTTTCTTTGCTTCCGTTTGCTTCAAAATACCTTAAATTGATATCAAGAATTTTGTGTTAAGCATTTAAAAGAATAATCTTCTTCTTCTTCCTCTTTTTTTGATGATTGACTCTGAAACTTTGAAGCTGGGTTTCCACACAAAGTGAATAAACAACAGTTTATATTCTAAAGGGAAATGTATGATTTATAGTTTAGAATGCATTTGTGAAAACATGCTATAAAATAAGAAGCATTTATGTCTTACATGTATTAAAGTCAGTTGACCACAACAGGAGAATAAAACCAATAGAGTTCAGGTTAACTGGTGATGTGTTATTTATGTCACGCTTTGTTCAAAAGCAGCCTCAATGGAGGGGACACAGCTCATAAATTTTCTATGGCCCCTATGAGCAGGTCAGGACGGCACCAATATTTCCTCTTTATTAGAAACAACACAGAGCCATAAAGGGCATCTTTAAGGTGAATTTGAAAAGCTGGAAACGTAAACAAAGGAATGCTGCTCAAAGACCTGAGAGTTAGTCACACAATCCATTTCTTGCGAGTTATCCGTGAATCGGTGCGTTTCCTCATAACTCCTGGTGACTCGCAAACTCTCTGTGCTTCATCACAGGTAAACTTTCAAAATGAACTTAAAAGGAACATATAACAAATGATCGCAACAGCTCAGGCAGTTGATACCTGGTGAAGTGCCATAACCCTCTACATATCCTGACCTCAATTTGAAGCCTGCTTTTTGAAGGCCCATTTGAGGAAGATGGTATCGATCTGAGCGCGGAATCTGGCAGCACCAATAAACAACCAGCTTCAAGCCTCAAGGCTAAGCAGACACATCTTTAATTCAGCTTGAGGGTTTGGATACTTGAGGTGGGACGTTATATGTCCCAAAACATATGGTTGGACATAATTTTCTCACAAAGCTTGCATTGGCTCAGCTGATTTTGACAAACCAGCGACATTTGAATTTTCCTTTTTTCCTTCAGGTTATTGTAAAAGGAATCAAACATTTGTACAATGCTTTGAAAAAGCTATAGAGCCATAAAGCAGGCTAAAATATCAAATATAGTGACATGCACAAACAGGACAGACACAAATTCCTTTGTTATCCTGAGATGAAAAACATTTTGTCCACTGGACATCTTCAATTGAATTTGACTGCATTGTTTAGTCATAGTGACTTTCACACTGAAAAGAGTAAAACTTACTCTTAAAGGTTGACACTGGCTATAGAGTCAATTTTACACTAATTTGGAGAGGGACCACATGTTATCTGAAACAGTTATATGAAACAGAGTTATATTCAACTCTGTAGGTGTTAAAGTAATACTTTGTTTTTTACTGTGTCGATTAAATGTGAATTGGATAGTCTCATAAAGTTTCTCAAGAAAATTTGTTGTAAATTGCTATATTGAAATTTACAAGCTGCCAAATACCTTTCCTCCGGAATCGTACTTTAATCATTGCTGTTGATGTAAATGAGAGTATCCTGGTTAAATCAACCGGACTGCACTCAATATGTTAGCTGGTCCTCTGTTCTTCATGATCTTTTCTATTAGCATTACAGTGAAAGAAGACTGTGCTAACTTTGGCTCATTAATTAATGAGCCAAACAAGTTTAGCAATACATTTGATGCAGGCTAATGAAACAATAGCTATCTGCAGCGAAAGAGGGCATGAAGTAAAAAAAAAAAAAAAAACAGTAGCATTTGTTGCAGCCTCAACAAAAGATAATTGAGAGCAAAAGAGGCAGTAATGCTGGAAAGAGTTATTGCTGTCTTGTTTACTTGCATTTCTCTCTTTGCTGAGAAAGTTAAATAAGTGTGCCTCATATATTTAGAGTCCAACTGAGCTCACTTTGTGCTAAGCAGCTTGTCAATAGCAAAGGGGGGGGGGAAGGTATGGAGCAAAAGAGGAGCTCTGATAAAATGGCTCTTAATTACCAGACAGTGAATGCTGGCCTCTCTTTTCTACTCTTCCCTCCTAGCTAAGTCAGGAGTTTGATTTCTGATAATGTGGATTGCTGACTACGCTTCCTGCCGGTTGGCCCCTAAAGCAGAAGGACCTAACGTCAAGCCCTGGGAGAGTGTGTTTGACAAAATGCCATATAGATCCTTTGCTTTTCATCAGAGAGCGCTGCTGGTGGAGGCATTAATCAGAACGCTTGATGACCCTGCTTTGTTTCCACCTTTACTACCCTGTAACAATTAGACAAAGTAATAATTTCACAAGTTACATGTAAATCAATGGGTCTTTAGCCCAGCTGTTGGTACAGGTGTGAGTGATGAGATCGGTTCAATAAGAGTCAATCAAATGAACTTGTAACCTTTGCTGGTTTATGTTTGTCTGTTGTAAATATAAAGAAATGTACACAATTTAGTTAATTTGGATTTCCTTTTAGCTTGTGTAAGATACAAACAAATGGTTTAAAAGTTCATCTCTTGGCCAACCAGGGCATGACTGTTTTGTAACCTGCTTGAAACCAGAGCTACAGTACCACGGTGGTTGGCAGAGCACACAAACCCTGGGGATATTGTTTCAAGTAGCTCATGTCTGCTAGTTTGAAGGCATAGGGAGACAGAGCGGGCTTTAACAAGTTCTTATCATTACACATAACCCAGGTCAACAGACTCAGGTATCAGATGAGGGATCAGTGCGCTGTAAATTAACACAAGATGAGACTTCACTTTGTCCAGAGATCGATGCCTTGTTGTTGGAAGTGCAATCAAAGCTGCACAGAGCCGCCGCTCCTCAATCATAAGGCCGTAATCAACAACAGTTTTAAGTGCTCCTTTGTTTTAGTTTCAATTAAGCTCTAACGACTGATGCCAAGCGGAATCCGTTAAATACAAATGCTGTGTTAATGGTGTGAAAAAGGAGGAAAAACTGATGCAGTTTTCAACTCAACTTTTCTCAGAAGTGTGGACCAAATTTTTTGATGAATGTCTATTTCTTAAAAACAATTCTATTTTTATAAGATGGTGAAAGTATAATCAACCACATACACAAGGATGTATATGTATTTTAAACATCTTTAGAACTGTAATAAAACCAAGATATTCAATCTATTTTATACCTTTAGAATCTCCAGTTTTATCTAACGTGTATGTTTTTTTGGATTGTGGGAAGATGTGGATTTGAAGATTAATATTGCAGCGGATATCGGGGCCAAATTAAGTTATAAAACAACATAATAGTGGGATTTTTATCATGGGTTTAATCAGTGTAAATACTTTTATTTTATAAACAATAATAAAAGCTTAAAGGATGAATATTTTAATGTATTTCAAATTACTATTTCAATTTCAGACATTAGAAGACATTATCTAAAGGGGAAGCAAAGAGAGGCAAGATAAGTTTATCTTTATAGTTCATTTCAGTGCCAAGACAATTCAAAGTGCTGTACATTGAAAAAAATACTTAAAGAGAATAAATATGCATCATTAAAATAACATAATTACATAAATTGATCAAATGATGAATTAAAAAACTAAAGACAGATAAAATGGTTTAAAAAATGGAAATGGAAATGAAAATTGGACTGGAAACTTAACTCATAATGATTGGATAGCACAGTCCATGGCCACTCTAAACAAAAGCATTTTTATGTCGATGTAGAGCAGCCACACAGACATTTGCATCAATCCTACTATTACCCAAATGATGTTCCTACAAAATATTTATTCTAGTTCATTCATACTTTCAGTTAGTACGCTTATTAGAGATTTTGTCACAGAGGTTTACGTTGGCAGGTAAAGTGGGCAGGTAACCCCAGACTCCCGGGTGAAAGTCACACACGCTAACCAGTCAGCCAAAGCGATATCCCCTTTGCCAAGTAGCCAAGGCGCATGATTAGTTGGAGGCATAGTGACAGGACCCCACACTGTCACACAAGGATATGACTAAAACTGCTTTTACAATATAGCTGTTCATAAATTCAAATGATCATAATCTTATAGGAAAGATTCATGAAAATGAAAATGAGTGCCGTTAGAAAAAAGTGGCCCTTAGTAAAGCGACAGCGTGTTATCCTGCCTCCATACAAACACAACCCGTTCCTATATAATCATAAATAGTCATTTCTAAGGCAATACAAACACAAAGCTTGAGACTTTTAGTATGTAGAGGATAAGAAATAAGATACTTTTGTCTAATATTTCTTTCATTTCTGTCAGTACATCCCTGAAATTATTACACACATTAGCTTTAGGAAAATTAGAAAAGATGCAACTGAGTTTTTTATTATCTGAATTTATCATAATCTGTTATCATCTTAATCTCTAATCTTCTGCAGATAGTTTTCATTGGGAGGATGGCACTTTGAATTACTCCTCAAAGCAACCTCTTTACCAATTAAAGCACACACACACCCACACACACACTCACACACACATATTGTGGATTAAACTTGGGAATAGGGCTTCACTTTTGCTCTGAATAAACTTTTTTTTCTGGTGAAATGAGAAATGCCAGGAATTGTTCATCTCAAATAGTTTAGTGATCTCAAACTCAAAGCTTGGAGGGTCCTGTCCTGCAACTTTTCGATGAGTTCCTTTCTTTAGTGATTGAATCAAATGAATAAACAACCTCAGTAGCATGTCAGGCTCAGCTAATGAGCCCATATTGGTGCCAGGTGTGTTATAGCAGAGACAGTCTATATGTTAAGATAATTAATGCAAAATTAGTTATAGAATTTTTTTTTAAGTTGAATAAAACGTCGAGAATCTCGGAAATAAGTATTTTCTAAACATGTGTAGGATTATTTGGAAGGTCAACAGATTGTTAGATTACCTAAAGTATTTTTTAAAGTTTATTTACCATAACCATTCACCATCTTAGACCGAACATAATATATATTTTACATAATTTTCAACAGAAATGTATCAAATTCAGATATATGATTTATTTTGAAATTCTGTGAGCGGATGTTGTTTCGGAAACGCTGTTGGGGCTGCTTCCTCTAAACTAGCTCCTTAGCTAAACATCTTCTGTGATCCTTGAGAAAAGTTTTCTTGAGGACGAAAAAGGAAACACATTTTTATATCAGGCTGAAGGTTTCCGACAGAGATGCCTTGACTTTAGCGGACGAGCTCGTGTTTTTTTACGGTTTCACTTCACTTTAATAGGAAACAACCACTGCAGGAAATTAGCCTGCTAGCCTCCATAGCTTTATTAATCAAGGGGAACTATGAAGCTTAAGCTTTCCTTTTTATGCTTATTTTAAATCATTCCGTAGAAATGGACACCGAGCCGATAGTAATCCGAATAAAGACGCCTTTAGGGGATATGGACTCGTCTGTGGACTATCCATCTGTGCTGAACTTCAATGACCTGCTGGTGAGTTCAAAACAATCAGAGAGCTGTCACTTTAGTTAAAGAAACACAACTTTTCTACATCTATGTGGCTTAAATCCACGAACTACCTGTTCAGTGTGACACCGTTAAATACCTGTATCCGGGTCTTTATTTAAACTTGTAAAATCTTAGCATTTGTCAACAGCTTTGGAGTTGTTTTTGTCACACTTTTTACACTGCCAAATATTTCAGGTCGCAATCAGAGACGTGATGCCTGAAGCCACTGTCACTGCATTTGAATGTAAGTTCCTCCTGATCCAATTTAATATTAAAAGCAGCCACTGTATTAAAACATTATTTAATGGGAATTTTCTATTTAAATAACAAAACCTCACTTTTATTAATAAACTAAGTTAAATTACTATCAAATTCCCGCGTTACTTCCTATGAAGTGACACGCTCAACTATCATTATCTTACCTATTTACTTACTATCATCATCTTGCTTACCTTATCATCTTACTTATTAGTGTGCATCATAGGCAGTTTTTGAGTAGATTAGACAAAAATAATAGCCATTAAGTTAGCTGTCTTATTTTATCCACCGTAATTATTGATATTTCTTTATACTTATGATGTTTGTTCATGGAGACCATTCATGTGAAGTCATTGCTTACATATTCCAGTGGGGATTTTCTTACAGTGTCCCACTGAGTGGAAAAATAATAGGTACCTCAATTTTTAATTTAAGATGGTGGCTGATCTACCAACCTTGTTCAAACTTTTACAAAGACAATAAAAAAATATCTGCATGATTATTAGGCAGGTTGTATTTTTGGGGATTAAATATATATTATTAAACAACTACAGTTTCCTAAGTCAGTTCAATAATATTAAATACGTTAGAAATAGTAGGTTTGGGTTTTCTTAGGAAAATAGCTGTGTACAAAAGTGTTGGGAAACTATCTTGCACTTTAATTAAAAATGAAAATATTCCCATGTCATTTGTTCCCTGTTATCTGTTACAGTTATGATAATAAACACTTTAAAATGGAGAGGTTAAAACTTGTAACATTTCTAACCAATCGTTAACACACCTTTCCACCGAAAGAAAGGAAATAAAGAGCTGTGATTCATAAGAACTGAATACACATTTGTCTTTTTTTTTCTTTGTTCTATTAAAATGTTGTAGCTGTTTAGGTAGTTTGTTCCCCGTTTTTTTTTTATCTTAAAACGACAGTTTACCAGACAACAGAATCCATAATTAAAGAGAGAAGGAGAAAGAGCCTTACAAGTAAATAATAACAAGGCACCCAGAAAAAAACGACTGTAAAAATATCAGATCCCCAAAAGAAATGAGTAAAAATAACTCCAATCGGAGCTGAGTTATCTGATAGCTTTAAGTACTTCTATAATCTACTGTTGGGTTATTATGTGCTCATTAAATCAACTTAGAATAGAGATAAGATTGACACAGGCACACTATGAGTGTTTTAAATGTTGATTTTAAAGTGTCCAGAATGAAACCCTATTTTACCCATTTATTTAAATAGATTATTAAAAACAAAAAGGGATAGGAAATATTCTCAAAGTTTTTTTTTACAGTCTGACTAAAAGTTAATATAATTAATAATTCATATTTCCCTGATTTCTATTCCATTTGGATTCCTATTTGGGCCATTTAACATTCTTTAAAATAACCCTTGTCAAACCAAAATAACTATGAGTACCTTCTCTAATTTGATATTATCCATTTTATTCCTCATATATACTTAATGTCTTCTCAGTAGATTATGCCTGGATGTAAGTTTTGAATCATCATCTGTCAAAGTGTTTATATAAAAATTGGTATTGATAAATGTAATATTATCTTGTTTTACAGTCAAGATTTCTGCGGCTTACCTTTATTTGTTTTCTAATTTTTTTTTTGTTTAGATGAGGATGAGGTGGGAGATAGAATTACTGTAAGAAGTGATGAAGAGCTCAAAGCTATGCTGTCATATGTGAGTACACGCATTAAAATACGTAAAGATCACTTTTCATTTCTGCCCTATTAGAATGACGAAAATCATTGTTGCTACATCTGTCCCATTGTATATATTCACCAAATAATCATCAATTTCTTTTGTTTCCATAAAGATAAATTATTGGGTTAAACTGTATTGAATTATATTTACACTACAAGGTATAGAAAGAAGCCAAATGTTCATTACAAAGTTATTAAAACAGAGAAAAATAATTGAAAAAAAGTGGACTTTTTGAAGTTGACATCAATGAGCTACAAACTTCCAAAATATTGTATAGCAAACATGTCTGAACTAGTTTCTTCAAAACGCTTATCAAAACAAAAATTGCAGGCGGCAGAAATGCAATCCTACACAGCAGCCCAGAATCCCTGCTACCTAATCCAATGTATTTTTCTCTTCACCATAGTTACTGATCATGCCACGGACAGTAAGAGTAATGGCATGTAATGAGTTTCTGTATGAGGTACACTGAAAGCTAAATGAACTGTCAATTTTTATTATTTATTATTCAGTAGTTAAAGTTTTGCCTCATTAAAGAACAGCCCCCCTGGGCTGCAGAATTGTTCAAAATCTACTTTCATCTGTAGATGTCTTTTACCCCCCATCAGCTCACAATGATGCTGCTACTGCCACAGGCACAATTTACACTCCCTGTTTTTTTGGCCAGTTTTATCACTTGTGGTTGCTTTTTAATCATTATGTAGCATAGGGTAGCAGTGTGATTAGACAAAAAAACAGGCAGATGTTATGAAGAGATGGAAAAAGTATTGACCTGAGCCACAATTATTTTCTTTTTTTTTACAGATGCAATGGCCCACTCAGTGGTTCTGCTATTATTTCTTATCTGTGCTCTGTCCCGTATTATTTTATCCCTCCTTTAGCTCAGAGATTTCTCGTCGTTTCTTGCCCACCTCTCTTGGTTATATGACTGCAAAGGGCAAAAAAAAAACAGCCTGGACCCCTGTTTTAAAAGTGAAGTAATCAAGTATTTTGGTCCACTGATCAATTTTGTTTTTGACATAGGATGCAAATGAATGACAGGCCGGATTGTCTTTTCCGATCATTTCAGAATGCATCCATGTTTTTCCAAATGCAGATAAATCACAGCTTTTCTGGAGAGGGACCAGTATATCCAGTCCACACTAGAAGTGTCAGATCTTTCTTTTTTATGTGCCATATTACGTCTTAGAGAGACTGGAAGAAAGTTTAGAAAAAGTGTATTTTTAGATATAGATCTCTTAGATGTTTGCTGTTTAACAAACACATTGCATCTAATGCATCTAATGCTATTATCAGAAGATCTGTTTTCCAATAGTCTCAATGGTCTGAGCTTATGTTTGCTCAGACTTCGTTTAGCATAATCTTAGTATTACTTTATTTTTATCTATATTTTATTTATTTTATTAATTATAACAGTTCATATCAATAAATAATTCTGCCAATATGCCAGAGTTAGCCATGAGGCTAGTTTTCACCTGCAGTCCCTATAGACAGATGGTAAAAGTCACCCTAAAAGAATAGAAATGAAATGACATATTTACATTGCAACATTAATAACATAAAAAAACTCACGAAGAAAATCACAAAATATCAACAATTTTACAATCATCAGACAACGACATGAACTTATACAGGCTATTATACACAAGATGGTTGTGGAGGGCAGTGAAAGAGGCTGTTGTTGTCAGTTGGTGTTGACTGCTCTGATTTCTATAAATTATTTCTTTAACTGTATCTTGGATGTAATGAATGTGTTTTGTTTTTTGTGGGTGTGGGCTTCTGCAGCTCCAACAGAAACGGTATTTTGGCCGAATACACGTTTCCTAAAGTGAACAATACAATCTAACTCTCTGCTCCTTTGGTTCCGCTGTGAGTTTAGTTCCATTTAGAGCTTCCATTTTTATTTAGTTTTTTGTTTTTTTCCCCCTGTGTTTCAGAACTTTATTAGCTACAATATAGACAGAATTTAGAGCATCTTTACAACCAGCAGTCAGAGGTGAGCTCGGCTACCCGAATTAATGCTGTTTGCACGGCATAAATTAGTCTGGAAAGGAGTGGATAGAGCCCCATTTCAAAGGCAGGACTCAGTGGAAACAGTTTACAACCAATCAGATAAATACAAATATGATGCAAATACATGTTTTTTGTTTGTTTTGTGTTTTTTAAAGAAGAGCTCTTACTGCAGCCAGTTGTTGAAATTTCAAAGGTCTCTTTCTGGGCATATTAAGAGCGCTGTTAAAACATTGACTCTTTGCTGCTGCATCTTGACTGGTCTGGTTACAGAAAAGTGCTGTTGCATTATGCGCCTGCCTCCTGCGCTGTGATTGGTCAGGGCTGTTTTAGAAGGCAGTATTAAGCCTTACTGGCCAGGCTAGCCAGAGGTCATTTATATCAGAGAAAAGGGTTGATACTGGAGTACAAAATAAAAGCATTGCCCTGTTTGCTTTATAGTTAAAGGGAGATCATTTAAGAGAAAAGATTTTAAAATTTGAGGTGATTTAAATAACTTCTGGTTAGAACTTCTTGCATTGATTTTGATATATTGAGGCATCTTGTGACCATAGGAAGGCGCACTCCCTCTCTGACCAATCACATCACATTAGAAGGTGAACAGTTTGTTTTGTCTGGGGAGGCTAGTCCTCCTAATATAGATTGAAAAGCTAGCATGATTTTCTTGGACACCTATTTCAGCCCAAATAAAGAGGACTACTGAGCAGGATCTGTATATTTACCTGGGAAATACTTAATATACTACAAAACCTGAATGTTTTCATAAGAGGTCCAGAACAAGTGTGCTAACCTACATCTGTCATGTTTCAAGTTAAGAGAACTCTCTTTGCCTCAATGAAGGGGATAAATAGATAGCAGTGTTTTTATTGGTCTGCGGCATTTAGCCTTACATCATGTTTTCAACTCGCACCCTTCACATCACAGCTCGGTATCCGTTCCTCAAGAGCCCCAAAAAAGGAAGCAAATGTTCTTTTCAAGTGTGCAAAGCAGCTAAAACTGCTACATAGACGAGACCAAAGGTGTAAGCCACTGCAAAAGTTTTATTAATCTAGCTGCAACTTGAACTTTTTAAAGGCTTTGTAGTGTTGAAGTGGCCTGATATAAAAGATAACTTTGACTCCAGGATTGTATTAGAATTGTTTATTTTCCAAATCGTAATCAATTCCTAAAGATCATTTATATATTATCCCACTATCCTAACAGTTGCCATTAGCTATCATTACTTTATTACCTGGCTGTTGAATGTTACTGTAATTCTGGCATCATCAATATTTTGTATAACCCTACTGTCATGTAAAAAAATAGTTTTATACCAGCAAACCAATTTGAGATTAGATCAGATGGAAGTAAAAAAGTCTTGAGAATCGTAATGGAATCAATTCTTAAAATAGGCATTGATGCCGAGGCCTTTATGACACTCCTGGTATAAATGAATGGATCCTGTTGCTATTTATATTTATAATTATTTTCTGTTTAAATATATCGAACACTGAAAATTGAATTTTTTGTTACTTTCTTTTTGTATTTCAAAAAAATCTGTAACGGCTTATAAAAAACATACAGCAGCGATGTTTTAATGGGTTGTTGACTGAATGTAATGTTTCAGCTGTAGAGTATTTGCTGCAAGATTAAACATTGTTATCCAAACATTTAATTCCTTTCAACAAACTAACTCGCTTGAAAGTCAGGAGCTCTCCAATTTAAATGTATTAAATGCAGCATAAAGGTATTAAAAACAATAAGTCTGATAAAGTTCTAGTTTTCAATGTGACCAATGTAGGAACTCTATTTATTTATTAAACAAATTATACTCAAGTCTCAAATTTAATCATGAAGAACCCATTATTAAGAAATCAAAGAATTAATAATGGATAATGAATGGAGGGAGGGAGCGAAGATGTACGCACCATACGTGAGGTCCATGCATGGCTGCTGAATGCGCTGATGAATCAACCTATGCATGCCTACTAGGGCTGTAGTGATACAAAAATCTCACGATACGATACGACACACGATATTCTGCTCACGATATGATATATATCGCGATATTCAGCAAACGATAAAATTCTATACATTTTTGTGATTTTCTGAACGATTTTAGAGGGACAGAGATTTTGGTGGCAATTTTGTGACTGTTATAGAGTTGAATTTAATTAATTTAACTGAAAACTGATTAAAAGCACCAACTACACAATACCTGGCTCTGGTTGGACATG
>JAUZNJ010039625.1:0-10659 GCA_034780135.1 Jordanella pulchra | reverse complement strand
GCTTGAAACCAAACAGTATATATAGAGGCTGGAACCAGGTGGAAGGGATAAGAAATGATGAGAGAACAGGCAGAGCTCACCAGGTGGGTGGAATAAGCAATCAAGCCACCAGTGCCAGGACCATGACAGAAACACTTTTTTAGCTTAACTTCTGATAGGAAGCGACAGCCGGACGCCAACTTCAGCCCGGTCCATTTGGGCTCTTGTTTTTTTTTTCATGTAAACTGTAGCATCACAACAATAACCCAAAGCTTTTTTTTTTTCTTTTTCTGGGGATTGTGAACAATTACAGGGTCATTGCTGTGTGGAGAGCTGCTGGAAAATTGGGGAGCACCTTCCTATGTTCAGATGTGGAGACGCCGAGGAGCGCAGGTGAGCACAGTTATTTACGATCGGTCATCATAACTCATCATTATGCAGCAGTAAAATATATTTTTTCTTGTAGAAAACAGAAACATGGAGACATCCAGTGTTACAGTGGTTCACTTCAGGGAGGCAGACTAGAAAGCTGAGGACGGAGATGATAGGAAGATGATGCTCCACATTTTAATGTACTCCGACATGACTGTAAATCTGTTAATAAAACACTGTAAACAATTCCCTCTGCTGGTTTTGTGATTCTGGGTATATTTGTAAAGAGAAATCATTGTTTCTACAGCTACTTTCATGGTTCAGAAAATGCAAAAGGTGTAATTTAGATAAACGGAATGAAAGGCAGACAGATTTGTCTATTAAGGTAGGGTTTTTTTTTCCTGGTACACATGAATTATTTCTTCTTCAGAAATATGAGATGATATAAGAGTTAAAATATTCCAACTAAAACTTCTCAAAGGTTATATCTGGAATAACACCATCCCACCACAGCTACAGGCAGGTATTCATCCACTGTCAGGGATCTGGGTTTCTCTCTTTGTTTATTTTTCCTTTGTGTTCTCCTTTTTCCCCAGCAGATGGAGCCACTGGTTGTGTTGGGAGTGGTCCTCCACCAGCTGCTTCCTATCTGGCCTCATTAGTGGGGCTTTATTAGATGCTGAGATCTGCAGTGAGTGTTTGCCAGCAATGGTGATAGCTTCCAGTATGACCTTTGAGGCTCTTTGGTCTTTTTCCTTGTTGTCTCCTCAACGCCGTGGATGTTATCCACTGATTGCCGTTCTCCATATCCAATCCCACAAGTTAAACCTCTTCTCAGCTCAGTTCTCTAACAGCAGTCTCAGTGTCATCACCCCTTCAGGTACGGTCCCCTGTTCCGCCCTCCCTCACAACCAAGCTCCATCTGCTCCCCTCCTGGATTCACCAAACACTGCCTGTGGACCCCCTTCCCTCCATCAACAAGAAACCATTCAGAAACTCTCCCTCATGGAAGCAATCAAACCATCTACAGTCATGTCCAAAAGTTTTGAGAATGATTTAAATGTTAATATTTACAAAGTCTACTGCTTCAGTTTATATAACAGCAATTTGCATATACTCCAGAATGTTATAAAGAGGGATCAGCATAACAGCAATTGACTGCAAAGTCAATATTTACCTAGAAAATGAACTTTATCCCCCAAAACAAATTTCAACTTCATTGCTGCCCTGCCTTAAAAGGACCAGCTAACATCCATTAACAAAAGTGTGGGTGGTGATGAGGACAGGGCTGGAGATCAATCTGTCAGGATTAAGTAAGAATGACACCACTGGACACTTTAAAAAGAGGCTAGTGCTTGGCACCATTGTTTCTCTTCTGTGAACCGCAGCTAGAAAGATTGCACCTCAGTCAATAATCTATTGCATCATCAAGAACTTCAAGGAGAGAGGTTCCATTGTTGCCAAAAAGGCTCCAGGGTGCACAAGAAAGACCAGCAAGCACCAGCTTATCGGGCTACCAGCAGTGCAGAGCTTGCTCAGGAATGGCAGTAGGCAGGTGTGAGTGCATCTGCACGCACTATGAGGAGAAGACTCTTGGAGCAAGCCCTGGTCTCAAGGAGGGCAGCAAAGAAGCCACAGCTCTCCAGGAAAAACATCAGGGTCAGACTGATATTTCTGCTAAAGGCAGTGGCAGTGGACTGCTGAGGACTGGGGTAAAGTAATTTTCTCTGATGAATCCCCTTTCCGATTGTTTGGGACATCTTGTTCGGAAAAGACGAGGTGAGCGCTACCACCAGTCTTGTCTCATGCCAACTGTAAAGCATCCTGAAACCATTCATGTGTGTGGTTTCTTCTCAGCCAAGGGAGTCGTCTCTCTCACAGTCTTACCTAAAAACACAGCAATGAATAAAGAATGGTACCAGAATGTCCTCTGAGAGAAACTTCTCCTAACCGTCCAAGAGCAGTTTGGTGATAAACAATGCCTTTTCAAGTATGATGGAGCACCTTGCCATAAAGCAAATGTGATACCTAACAGGTTCAGGGAACAAAACATAGGGATTTTGGGTCGATGGCCTGGAAAATCCCCTGATCTTAATCCCATTGAAAACTTGTGGTCAGTCATCAAAAGACGGGTGGAAAATGAAAACCTAGGAATTCTGACAAAATGCAGGCATTGATTGTGCAAAAATGGCCTGCTATCAGTCAGGGTTGGTCCAGAAATTGATTGAGAGCATTGCAGGGAGAATTGCAGAGGTCCTGAAGAAGAGGGGTCAACACTGCAAATATTGACTTGCTGCGTTAACTAATTCTAACTGTCATTAAAAGCTGTTGTTACTCATAATATGATTGCAATTCTATTTCTGTATGTGATGACAACATCTGACATACACACATGAAAACCAGAGGGCAGCAGATCATGTGAAAATATAATATTTGTGTCATTGGCCATGACTGCACATAGTAAGACAGTTCCAAGATTCTCTAATTTCCCATGCAGTCTCTCGACCTGACCTCACCATCTTCACCTTTCTCTTTCAGTGTGACCAGAACCCTGAAACTGTTTACCTCACTCCTGGAACCAACCTTAGATTCTTTGTTAGCTCCTTCGATAAACCTCTTAACCTATTCCTTGTCTCCTGTGGTGTTCTGCAATCGGGCCATGTCTAACCCCCACATGACATCCACACCTTATCCCGTCGCGTCCATTTGATTTTTAACAGCGCCTATAGTAATTAAATAAATCAGATTAAAACGTCTTCATTTATCGATTGCTTTAGAATCTTGTCATGATCCCATCAAACTTGGTTTCTGCATGTACCATTCATCTTCCATGTAGCTGCCTCCTGGTTTGACGGCATCATTGTTTACTTTCCTGCTTGGCATGCAGAACTTTGATGCTTCTATGTTGAATAAAGAGACATGAAGCTGCAAACAAAAGAACCAAACGCAGAGCAACAAAGTCCACTGTTGGGAAACTTTTTTTGCCCTTGTGATTTATGAACACTACATTTGCTCAGTCACATGACTCTTGTGCAGTAAAAGCTCTGATTTTGCTCCTCTCTGAGGTGTGACATCTATGTCCTCTCCCCATCCAAAACAAATCCCATAATGCTTTGCAAGGAGGGCTCTTGCAAAGCATTTTGGGAGATACAGTATCTGCTTGTCTCGTGACCATCAATGTATACTACTTTTTTTAAGGCACATTGTAGGATTTTGATCGCACTCTTTTTTTCATGAGCTTGATATTTGTACACCACTACAAGATTAAGTAACCCCCATATAGTGGTCTCCATAGGGTTTAGGTTGTATATTCGGACACAGCCTCCACTTTTCCTATGTCGGGAGATTCCAAATGCTAGAATGCCTTCTAGAACCACAGTTCTTCCAATGGAAAAGGAGCATGTGAGTGTCAGAAAGATCTGAAGATGACAAGCCTAAAGTTAGACAAGCCTCATGTCTCAACAACCAGCAGTTTACTAGTTTAAGCTTTCAGATTCAGATTTCTTTTTGAAACCTCCATTCATACTTCCATACTTGAAATGTTGACTTTGTGTTGCTCTGAGTAGACTTGTCAAAATCCTGTAACTACCAAGTGCCCATTGAATGAGTCAGGCTTTGTCTGTGCCCGAATATGTGCCCTAACCCCTCAACTATATAGAGGAGGGACTTAATAGTGAACTTTATAGTGCCACATTAACAAATTTAAATTCATTGGATTCCATTATAAAAGTGAAAATTTTATCATTTTGCAACTGATTTATAGCAGAACACACTCAGGAGACAAAAAAATGATTTGTCTTGGTGGCGTCTTGAAAACGATGTGGGCTACATTATTATTTGCCAATCATTTTGGAGAAAACTTTGTCTGATTCAAAGCGACGGCATCAATCCCAGTCCAGGATGCGGACTTGGAAGTAGAGTTGTGGTTTAACACACTTCTCTGCAGCATTTCTACTGTTACCAAGTCATTTCATCTAGACTGTGTCTTCCCCATGACCGAAAGAGAAATGAATCTTAAAGGAATAAATCATAATAATCAAATAAAATTTAAATCACACTAATCGTGGAAACAGTTAAACCTGTTAGGAGGTTTTTCATATGTCCTTTTGACTGAATCCTTGCTGCATTGCGCAAGTTGTGTTTTGTATATATTTTTTTAATTTAGGTAATTTTCTTTATCTATTTTCTTAGATCACATAGCTAGTTGTAGCATTTATAGCTAAATAAAAAAAATAAATAACAGCAAGTGCGTGTGATCAGCAGTGATCAGTATTGGCTTAGGATTGGGATTGGTGGAGGAGATGACATGAAGTGAATTGGCGCTATATAAGCAAATTGATGTTAGGATATTTCTATCCTGCATAATTTTGCTCAGAAGGCACATGTAAAAATATCATCAGAAAAAAAATGCAACACAGTGGGTCAGCACATACAAAACTGTTCTAACTTCATTGCGGTGTTCATATAATCTTAATAATTATAATAAAGCAATTTATATGCATAAAACAAGTGGAACACTATGGCGAAAACCCTACTGCTCCACTTTTGAAAGCAAAATCTGTTGGGCTCTGTTTGGCATCAAGACAATTATTCTTATTGCCAAATTGCCAGACAGGACACTATATATTAAAAAAAAACTCAGCTACTATGTACAAAGAAGAAGAAAATCATGTTTAAAAATCACAATCAATGAAATGATGCAATAATATCACAGTTTTAGCTTAGATTTTATGTTTGAGAACCAAAGTTTATCTTGAAGAATTTGGAATGTGATCACATTAGCTTTTGGCTTATTTAGAGCAACTGGAATATTTTCAAACCAATTCAGTTCAAATGAGGTGAATAAAACAATATTCTGCTAAATAATATTTTATTAAATGGGTTGCATAATCAGACATCAATGACCTTTAGTTAATTGATTATTAATCTTCTTTGAATAAGCTAGCAGTAAGCAGAAATGAGGATTCCATTAAATAACTTTCAATCAATGTTCGGTAATCAAAATGTAATGAGCAAATTGCAGAATACATAAAATGTTGAAGTTATATTAGTGTTTAAACCCTTAGCGAAATAAAGTTTGTTTTAACTTTATACCAGCTCAAAACATGTCACTATGGCATGGTGCACCATGCAGTCCCATTTGTCAGCTTTGTCTTTACTTAACACTAAACACATTAAATGATCAAAATCATTTAAAAAAAACTTTTGTTTTAGGTATAAACCCTGTCCCTATTGTGCCAGAACCTTTTACCTCTCCGTTTGTCTGCGTTAAGGCACTGGAATTTCTCCAGCAGTTTTCATTCTAGCATGGGGGTCCCTTCACATCAAGGAAGCTCTCTCTTCCTCCGGTTCAACTCTCCAAACCCCCAGGATTCCTGGAACTCAAAAGAGATGTTGCAAACTGTCTGTTATGCAGCAGTTCAGTTCTGAACTGCCAACCACCATGACTTAGCTTCGAGACCTTCAGGTCTCCGGCCTGGCTCTCGTGTTGCTGGCTCTTCAATGCGAATCTCACAGAAGTGTTTCACCAGTGAGGCAGGGTCCTGTAATCCCTGGGGGGATTTACTCATAAATTTATAATTTGCTTATAGTTATATCTATGACCCTGTTATGGACTTTCAATGAAAAGGGTTTGGTTTCCAGATGCTTTCTTTGCACACTCAGCTTTCTGTAAGCTACCTCGTATTGATAAACCATACAAACTACAGATTTCAGTGGCAGTGCTGATTGGTATGATAAAAAGAATCACTAAAAAAAAATCAATTGAGATAGAATTAAGTAGACCTCCAGCTTCTCTTCAGCGACATCCTCTCAGTGGGAGTGAGAGCCTCCATTGTAGTGCACTGACTTAACTCACTAACAAACATTCTACTGCTCCTGATCGTCATATGATAATCATTTTGATATTTTCTTTGTTGTTCTTTTGAACTCACTGTAATGATGGACCTCAAATGAAAAATAGCTGCTTCTTTATTTCCCATTGGATTTAAATAATATTCCAGTTGTTATAGGTATCATAGATATTTTTCTTTAATTTACTCCTTTTCAAAACAACTTTTTATTCTATCTGAGAAAAACAGCTTCTATCTCGTCCATAAGCTCTTGTTCCTTTATGAAGAATGAAATCCTCTTAGGCTTCTGCACCTTCCTTCCTTTACCCCACCCTAATCTACTATCCAAGCTTCCACCCATCTTCACAGTTTTAGAGAGTTTGGTGAAGAGGCCCCTGTCTGGGGATCCAAAAGCAATATTGCAGCATCCCAGGCAAAAGCAATAATCAAATCTAGTGCACTTTCTGATCTGACTTCCATAACCCTCTTGATTTCCTAATTTATTAGACATGGGAGAAAGGAGAGACAGAGAAAGTCAGTGTATGTATCATCCTCAAAAATGCCTCAAGACGATGAACTTTATTACTTTGGGGTCTTTGTATAGAGTTCAGTCCCACATCTTTGTGTGGAAGTCTGAATGTTATTTTTTAGGGTTTTTGGCTCACAACAAAGTTTGACCCAGTTTTCAAATGTTAATTATATTACAGTTATTTAAATATGTGTTCTAAGTCTGAATATTTTATTTTAGTTTTCTTTGAAGTCTGACACTGACGTATACATTATGTCCCTGCTTTATTTGAGCTTCTACCTGGGGACAAAAACTAAATTGTCATATGAGAAATCAGAAAGTGGTTGATCTTTAGAGGATCCCAGTTGTATGAGGGGCATTAGGGAGGAGTCTGAGCTAGGCAAGATAGAAATATCAAACCTTGGAAGAGCATTAAGGGTATCAATGAAAGCTGGGCCACTAAGCCCTTCTCAAATGGGTTTGTCATTAGATACATGAAGTAATGATGAAGACATCACTTCATGGTGTGATAATCATCTAATCAATAATTATCGGGGTATGTTAGAGGATCATTACTTCAAGGTGCTGATGATCCAAGAGAGTTTTACAGAAATGCAGACATCAAGAAGTGATCTACAGGTTAAGAAAGTATATAGACTGAAATATTTCCAAGTTCCCTGTTTTCAGAGAAAATACTACTTCTGCTTTAGAATGAGTTCATCTGCTCAAATGTTTCTTTCCTTGACAAAACCAGCTGTGGAGCTAGTTTACTGTTACCTTCTCTAACATAAAAAGCATTTATAAATCAGTCATTCTATTTACCTTTTGTATATCTGCTTTTCTCTCCTTGGAATATGTATTCCCATCTTCCATGTGTTTCGATTAGAGTGACTAGAGCCTAAAGATAATCTTTTAAAAAAGAACTTTGATCAGTACGTACTCGTACTCGTTGTCTTCCGCTTTATCCGAGACTGGGTCGCAGGGGCAGCGGTCTGAGCAGACTCCCAGACTTTCCTTTCTGCAGACACCTCCTCCACACTGTTCCTCTGTGAAGCCGAGGTTCAACAATCAGACTCTCCTCTACAGGACCTGGAATAAGCCTTCCCGGGGAGGCTAAGAAATGTGATTCCCCCTGTAATTTGAACACACCCTCCGGTCCCCCTTCTTATCGAGGCGAACCACCACCCTGGTCTGCCAATCCAGGGGCACTGTCCAAAGCCTCCCGCAGTGTTCAGCAGGCGTGTCAGCCATAGGAACTAAATGCTGCTTTTGGTTCTGGTTGTACATAGTAGGCTGGAACTAGAAGAACTGTGTGGTTCTGGGAAATTGATACACTTACAACAAATCTGTTATGTATTGAGGTAGTGACCCATCCAGCAATTTATAAACTACTAGTACTGTGTTCTACCCTTTTAGTTCTAGTGAGAACATGGGCAGCAGTGTTTTGGATTAGCTGCATGTCTGACTCCATCATGACACCAAGATTCCAGCCATAATTGGAGGTTTCTAGCTGTAGTAGCTGAATCTGTAAACTAACTCTGGATCACTCCTCCTTTGGTCCTAGAATTGTTACTTCAGTTTTATTTTTATTCATTTAGAGAAAATAATGGTGCATCCAAATATTGATCTGTTCTAAGCATCTAGCCAATGCTCCGATGTCTTCATAATTACCTGGTGGCATTGTGATGTAAAGCTGTGTGTCGTCTGCATAATTATGGCAACAGATCTTGTTGTTTGCTATAATCTGAGCAAAGAGGAGCATATAGATGTTAAATAGGAGGGGACCCAGAATGGATCCTTGAGGAACCCTGCATGTTCTGGTATCGGATTTAAAGTTCCCTACTAACACATAGAAGTCCCTGTCCTTCATGTACGATTTAAACCAGTCCAGTGCTGACCCAGTTTTCAAGACGCTGTAATAAAATCGCGTGATCAACAGTATCAAGCGCTGCACTGAGGTCTAACAATACCAGCACTGTGCTTCTTCGAGTGTCTGAATTTATATGAATATCATTGTACACCCTTATCAAGGCAGTCTCTGTACTGTGGTTGGCACGGAAACACTGTGGTTGGCATGGAAACTATCAGGTCAGGTCTTGTATAAGCTTTAATTTTTGCCAGTTTTGCTCTTCACCCTCACACCTGGAAGGCTGGCTTTATCTTTGTCTTAAGTGCTAGTTACAAACCCTGTAACAGATAAGGTTACAGTGTAGCACAAAGTTATTTATGTGAAACCTCCAGTTCTGTCATGAATCTGTGCGTCAGCTCTGGTCTGATGATCAGATTATTTCCACCTGCCTCCGCTGCTCTACTCTCATCAGCCACACCTGTTCATCTGTCTTTAGAAACCTCTTTCAGATCAGAGACTGATGCCAGATTATTTTTGAGCCATATGGTAAAGGTGTTTTCCAGGGTATCTTCGTTCCTGTTATGACCTGTTCCACATCAAGACCTTGCCTTTTGCTTGTTTCCCTGTCGGATCTATTTCTGTGTCTTCTGGTTCTGATCCCTTCCTCCTAGTTACTCGAATTTTGGATTATGGACTGGATATTTCTCAGACATCTGATCTCCTGTTGCTGACCTCTGCACCCATTATGACCCTGATTCTGGATTTTGGACTGGCCTATGCTCTCTTCAAACTCGATTAAGATCGCTCCCCTTAAAGGTTCTGTTTGGATGATTTATCGGCTAAGCCGCCCTCCTGGAACAAGACCGCTCACATGCTGGCTGGTCAGCCGCACCTCTGGACTCATCCTCCATTACCACTGAGGTCAGTAACCCTCACTTTCCTGCCTGCAAATCAGCTCGTCATCCTGGGCTGAATACTAAAGCTCATAATCTCTCTCCAGAAGAACCAGCTGCTGTGGCTGATTCCCGCTGCCGGTCCAGTTCATAATAGTTCTCAAAATAAACTGTTAAACTTCTACCTGGGCTCCCGTTGTCTGGTTTGAATTCTGGGTCCTCAATTTTCACCCGTCCGTTACAAGTTCACATATACAGTGGCTTGCAGAAGTATTACAGCCATAAGTCTTTTAGGGTTTTTTGCTAACAACTTTAAACATCTGGTGACTGAACATTTGCCCATTCTTGTTTAACAAACAGCTTACATTCAGTTAGAATGTAAGCTCGGGCTCAGGCTAAGAGGCGGCCCCTCCCTGTAACTGCACCAATTTTTCCTCCCGTTCCTTCCTTTGCTGACAGTAGCTCAGAACCCGCCACAGAGGAGCCTATGCAGATTGGCCGAGCAAGGTTGTCACCCGAGGAGCGACAGCGCCGTATGAAGACAGGAGCCTGCCTCTATTGTGGTCAGTTGGGGCATTTTGTGGCTGCTTGCCCTCTACAGTCAAAAGGCAGAGCCCGCCGGTAGGCTCGGGAATACTGGTGGGTGGAATTAAGAAATTTGATTCCCGGGTAACACTCTCTTGTGCTCTTATTAACGACTAGACCCATTTCCAGACCTTCGCCCTGGTTGATTCCAGGTGTGAACAGAACCTCCTTGATGAGAACCTTGTAAAACAACTTCAAATACGAGTTATTCCCCTACCTGCTCCCATCCAGGTGTCTGCTCTTGATGGAAACCCATTGCTCAGGATTACGCACAAGACCAAACCCATTACCCTTTTGGTTTCAGGCAACCATTGGGAGTCGTTAACCTTTTTGGTTTTTCCTTCCCCCCAAGCACCAGTTGTCCTTGGTTTTCCATGGCTGTCCTCTCATAACCCTCATATCAGTTGGCGAGATACTAGGGTGGAGTCATGGAGCGCCAAATGTTTGGCCTGTCTCCAATCAGCTTGGGGCACCTCCTGTGCCCCATACTCTGAGGAGCAGGTTAGCCCTTCAGCGCTCTCAAATGTTCCTCCTGAATACCATGATCTGCACAGAGTCTTCAGTAAGTCTCGAGCTCTATCCTTACCACCACACAGGCCCTACGACTGTGCTATCGACCTCTTACCTGGTGCTCCACTCCCC
>JAUZNJ010039623.1:0-10660 GCA_034780135.1 Jordanella pulchra | reverse complement strand
TAGATAGATAGATAGATAGATAGATAGATAGATAGATAGATAGATAGATAGATAGATAGATAGATAGATAGACTTTTTTCTCTGCATGCTAGAAACTAACGTAACACAGTTTCCATGTTTTGCTCTTCAAAAATCACTAGTGTAGCTTTCAGGAAAGGGTTATCAAGCAATGCCAAGATGTTCCTCATGTATGCTGCACTATTTTTGTACTGTGGTGAAAAGAAGCCTTGAAGGCCTCGATGCCATTGATTATCCTTGTATACTTAACTCTCTCTCTTTACTCTCTAAATTTCAGAAATCCTGCTGCATTGATTTAGACACTGAAGCTACAAGCACACTTTGTCTGCTCAACTTTTTTATTGATAATTTTTCATTCGAGGCTGTTGTCTATTTAGTCTGGGTTACAGTGGCTCTTATTTCTACTACTTTCAGGAAGCTTCTGCTTCTATGTTGCCACTTTAAGTTTAGTTTTACCGCAAGACCTCATCGCCACGTTCAGCTCCTGATGAGGTCCTCTTGAATTCTAGTATTTTCTCTCCTTATTCTGATTAGTTGACGATATCTACATGTTTGCTGCAGGTGGAATGTGAGGAGATCCTTGTTCAACTCTGGGCTACAAGCTCCTTGCAATCTCAAACAGGATAATGAATTTCTTTTTGATTGTTTTTAAATGTTAAACATAAAAATTAAACAGTTTTGAGAGAATTAGAGCATCTTAACTCTCGAAAAAGATTCTGCTGCAATCCTCACATCCTGCACACCTTCTTATAATATGGAAAAATTAGGAAAGGAAGATGTTGCTCCACTTGTAGAAGATGATCCTTTCCACTTGTAAAAGTTGAAATTACCAACGCATTTTGTTCAAGTGCTTTTGTTGTGGTAGAGAAGAGAAACATGGTGGATTCACAGATTATCCTGACCTGCTACTTGGGCAAGGCAGTAATAGGGTCATCTCCTGGCTCTAGTAAATCATGTGCTCACTGGCATACAGATCAAATAGGGAAATTGTCTTTGTCAGAACTCAGTTTGCACAGTACCCTACCGGCTTCTATCCTCGACGGACTGCTGGCGAACATCAACAGTTATTTTAGAAACAACACAAGTTAAGTGGCGATATTTTAAAAAGAAATGTACGTCTCAGTATTGTGTAGGCTACAAGTACAATGACAGAGAGAACGTACTGATCATACAGAGTTGTTTCTCTGCTCTCCGCAATGTTGAAAGGTCAACGTTTACCTCATGTCAGCCACTCGGGTATCATCAAATCTTTCCAGCTTTCCAGTGGAAATTACAACATGAGTGGATTTTAATGTCTAATTCTAATGTCAGGTTTTGGTATTTACCATAATTATGATACCACACAAAGGCAGCATTATACTCCAGCCACAGATATTATGTCTGTGTTTGGTCTCAAAGTTTTACAGAATTTACTGTACGTAAAGGGAAGTTTTCTGGGGCATTATCTTCACCCTTATTCTGAAGGAAGAACTCCATCAGCTTTTTAAATATCTGACAAGGTTATCATTTTACCAACTTAATATGGAAGTCTTAAACATTTCTCATGCTTTAACCACAAACCTCACTATGTTCCATTGGATTTTATATCAAATTATTTAGAACTGCGTAATGAATATGTTTTAGAAGCAACCTCCATTGTTCTCCTTTCAGAAAAAAAAAACGGTTCAATCAGTTTGGCTTTCTGTAGCTTTTGAGCGTCTGCATTCAATGGGGACATTGTACCAGTTCTTTGTGATTAAAGTGATACAATTTTGCACCCAATTTCCTGCATTTTTATTTGTTATGGGTTGGAAGGAGAGGCTAGCCCACAGCACTTATTATGCTAGAACTACCACTGTGTTCACACAATATAGTAATCCTCTCAAACAATTAGCAACCCTGGCCTGTGGATCTCTGCAGCTTTTACACTAACTATGGGCCTGATGGCTACTGCTTGGATTCATGCTCTCTTTATCTGGCCTCCATAGTTATATTCATACATTGCCTTGTGTATAACTTAGTCTTTGGGATGCTGCTTGTTAATGAATGTCCTCTAATAAAAGTCAAGGTTAGGCTTGAATATAATACAATTTACACTCAAACCTCTAATTTTGGGTTTTTCTTGTTTAAAATGTAACTGTCTCTTAGGGGTCCATCTTTGTTGTAAATAGTCTACGGGAGGTAAGACAGTAAAAAACAATACATTCTTTACACAACACCACTAACAAACAAAATCTCTTTAAACATATACAGGTCTACTATACAGTTTCGGCAACGTTAATCCCTACAGCGCAGAGGTTTATAAAAACAAGTAAGTGATCCCCCAGAAAAGGCTCAACTGCAATGAAAAAGTAGTTCCAACTTAGATAATAGCTCACTAACCACAGAAAGCTTCCTAATTAAAAGAGCAGAGAGAATGCTAATGAAGTTACCTAAATAGGGTCAACTATTAGGTTGTTCAGCTTCAGAGGTAAGTGTTTGCCGTTAGAAAAATTACAAGCCAAAACAGGCTGATGTTGTTTTTCTGTTATAATGGGCATTATTTTCACTTTTATGTGTTCCTCCTACAGAGAAAATAGGCCTGATCTCTCCCTTTGTGGTTGCTCCAACTGTTCACTTCCACCGCCCACACAACACATTTTCCCAGGCAACAGTGTTCTTCCAAAGTTTACACACAATAAATAACGCTATGCCCAAAGCAGTTAGCAGTGGCCCCGCTCTCTCCCGTTTCCTGGCTGGAGTTGAAATGAAATGGTAATTTTGACTTGAGGAGGATTTCAAAGGGATGGCCTCCACTTTTCATCCTGATGCATACCACGAGCTCGCCGACACATTCACGCTGGGATTAGAAAAAAAAAACAAAACATAAAAATAAAAACTAAGAAGACAGAAAAAGACAGAATTTTAAGGTTGTTTCTTTTATATGAACTTCCTTTTTTTTTCTCTGCCATCTCCCCACAGAAACAAAGATGTAATATTGTTGAGATCTCTTCCCCCAGATGGACAGCATTTATATAAACATCCACCCCTGGTTCAGGGATTGTTTGATTGATGTGTCATTGTCCAAAGATTGTTTCCAGGCATTTGAATAGATAATTCAGCATTTGATGTAGACATTCCTCTTCAAAGGGCCAAGGGGGGCAGATGTGGGGGGGTAGAGCAGTGGTGTCCTCTTCCATGCTATTTTTGAATCCAAGGCTTCAACCTGCTTCAACCGTCTGCTTGTCACTGGGGAGACTGACTGACACTTAAATCGTTCCACTCAAGAATGAAGCCTGGTTACCAAAACTCTGAAAGCTGCCTGAATACTGTGTTATGCAAATACCTTTGTCTCAAACAAAAGAATGAAACAATATAACACTGCATCTTGTGCCTGTTTGTTTTCTAGGACTGACTACAGTCGGATTGCAAGACTGGACCAAGACTAAAAGGCAATGCAGAAGGGTTTCCGAAAAATTCCAGTGTCTTGGCTTTCAGGAGGAAAAAATGGCATTTAAACATCCAAAACAAGGTGTGCACATCCTACGCTACAAAAGAACCCTCTAAGGTTCTCTTGTCAACGTCTTATCGGGCTCATCCAGTTGGCACTGCAGTACCAAAGGGTCCACTTCCCTGGTGCAGGCCAATTACACTCCATTGTCAGGCAGTCAGCAGGGAAAAGTCAAGATTACTAAAGCTTGGTGTGGGAAAAGAGAGAAAAAAGAAACAAAAACCGAAAACAATGTGAGGTCTCTATTATCTCCTAGCAGTGCGGCCTGTGTAAAAAGGGCCAGGGTTAATTACTGCTGATTACATGTCAGCGCGGCAGGCTCAGCGAGCATACAGATCGCGCTGAAAGGGCCATAGAGACCCAGAGAGGAAAGGATGAGGTCGTTTGCAGACAACGATGTGAAATGAGTGTCAAGTGGTCCTCCCTGGTGGGTTCAGTTGTTTGGGAAGCAGATGAGGAATGTAGATGAGGCACTATGACAGTGGAGTTTATCTGTCTGTGTATGCATGTGTCTCTTCACTGTACATGTTGAGGGTTGTTATTTACAATTGTAGTTAGGGGGAAAACTTGCAGGGTATTTTTTTATTTTTTAAGTTGCCCATATGTAAGCAAAAGTATTCTTCCCTCATATATCCATTTGGCTAAGTTTTTGCATATGTGTTATTTCAAGCCCAACCCCACCCCATCCCCAGTATCTCAACAAAATAAAATTCTGGACTTTGACTACGACACTCAGGTTTAATTTAGCTTTTCAAACCATTCTGAACCTTTGTTTGATATGCATAGCAAGGCAGAAATGTCTGCCCATTCACGCTATAACTTGCATTAGCTCAGGCCCAGTCAGATTTACAGAGATTATTTCGGAAAATCAATATGTAGGTCTAGTCTCTATTCTTTGTTGTACTTAGCTCTTCCATGTGTGCCACTCTCTCACATGAAATATATTCCACGGTTATTTAATGTGTCACAGATTTCATAGCATGAAGGTGTAAAAACAATTAAAATTTGGGGGGACAAAATTGGAGGAAGTACAGCAAAGAGTGCAAGTGTAAAAGGGAGTGATGGCTTTGACAAAGGGAAGAAGCTATAAGAACCCTTTTCTGATGCTTCTTTACTATTTTCCTGTGGTACAAGGACAGAGTGTGCACAGGGTGGGAGAGTGTAGCAGTGATGGTCCTGTCTGTATTTTGAACTAATCTGGTAAATGTGGAGTCCAGATCAGGAAGAGGACACCCCTGGTGCTCTTTCCTGCACTGTGCAGCTCAAATACCACACTGTCACACTCAGACACAGGATGCTATCTACTGTGGTTCTGTAAACGTTTGCAAGCACTCTGAAATTTAAGCCAACTTCCTGTGGAACCTTCTTCATCAAGGCTGAGGTGTTCTGGGTCCGAGGCAGGTCAGTGGAGACGTGAAAGTCTAGGAACTTGTTAACAGCACGCTTGAATGCCTAATTTTGTATCAGGTGCAGAACTTGTTCTATCCTGGATTTCCTAAAATCAGCAACAATCTTCTTGGATTTGCTAGCATTCAGGGCAAGGTCATTGTCTAACTACCACTGGGTTAGGTGTTGGATCTTCAAGATTCAACAGTCCTTTTAACGGATAAATTAAAACTTCCTTTTGAAAAGCCACTCACAAACCTCTTAAGGGTATTTCTTACTGTACTCTATGTTGACATAACGTTTTGCTCCATTTTGATTGAAAAGTGCTTAGTTTACGCTGTGTTCCTTCACCCTACGTCGCAGTCACTACACAAGAAGACACAGAAGCTCAGATTTTTTAGGACCATTGCTGCACATCCATCACAGGTGTCCTTGAAAGAACATCTGTATTCCTACTTACTGTAGATTAAGGGACAGTGATTCCTAAATAGGTGAATTCTTAAAAGGCAAATTGTTGCACTAAATTTTATATATGGGTAATCATTATTGTCTTTGTTCCACTTTACAGTTATGAGCTGCTTTCCACTGGTCCATCTTATTAAAACCTATTTAAATACACTAAAATTTGTGATTTTACTGTCAGTAAATGTGAAAAGGTGTAACATCTACAACCATAGAAACTAATAGTTTGACAACCTGATCAGGGGTTTATAGGGGCTGTACCGAAGGACAACGTTTAGTCAATGCACAGAGAAATTGCCACATCAAAATAGTGGAGCTGACACGCCACACTTCTGGAGGACTCCTCCCGCTAAACCGAAGGCGTAGCTACAGTGAAAATGAAACCACCAAACCACAAGAGTGACACTGTAAGAAGTAGAGCAGAAAGTTCATTATTTCTAAACAAACATAACCACACAGCCAATACACAGTAGGTTGGAAAAGTCGTATCAGACAAGCAAAAAAAGGTCAACAAATGCCTCAGTTTTAAAAGGTATGGGACAGTCTGTAAAGTTAGTGTACTTAGCTCTAAGGTCTGTATAATGTTTGTTTTCTTAAAGTCTTTTTTTTTAACACCATGTCAAATAAGACACACACTGTCAAAGACGATTTATTTTGTTCATTTGACATACATTAGACAGACTTGTTTTTCATCAGCTGTGGTTTTCACCTTGGAATTTTACACTAGCTTCCACGCTTTGCAGAGTGATTTAGGACTAATGTTGGTAAACCCGCCGCCCTTCAGCAGCTTCCTCACCGTTTTATGTTCACTTGCCTTAGAAATAGCTTTTTAGCTGTTTCCAGAGAGCATTTGTTGCTTATCTGCTCTTTAATGATTTTAGATTGGGGCTTGATTTGCTGTTTTGAAACCATATAGCTGTATTTAAGTGTTTTCTTGATTAGGTCTGGCAGTTATCCACTGTAGATTGCTACTTTGGTTGGCTTTTTTTCAGTATTCATACTGATCTGTTCAAACATTCAAAATATAAAATAGAAGAAGTAGAGAATATTCTTTTCACAAATGTCTCAGAAGTTTTTTGTTCATTGAAATTGTTTCGGAGACCTACATCTTTGTTAAAATAGAACTAAATGTATTAGGTGAAGTATCTTTAGGTCTGCTAAATGTCCTTAAACCTAGAAAATATACTCAGAGAGGTTCAATAGAGACACAGTTTGTAGATTACTCTTGTGACAATTGAAAAGTATGGCCTAACCTGCTGCAAAAGATAAGATTCATATCAGAAGACAACTGAAAGTCTAAGCTAAATGCCTCTTATCCTTTCAGATTTTCACCACCATAAACAAGATGGTTGTTGATAGGTGACCAAAAAAATTTTGTCTCTGTTTTCTTGTTTAAAGAATAAACAAGTACTCAGGCCAAACCTGGGTTAAGTTTGTCTTTTTCGTGTGAATTGTATCGCTCTGTTGCTTTTGTAGCCAAAATAACAGTGACGATAGAGGCGGTTTGAGACAGGAGGCGAAACAAGAGGCAGACAGCCGAGGGCACAACGTTGCATAGCTTCTCACCATTTGCAGAGTGAGAGCTTGCTTTGTTTAAATTTCCCCCAGATCAAAGGGTGCAAAACAAATTCCTGCAGCATCCACGACGCCATTTGATGTTTGAAAGAGCCAAATTATTGCTGCGATTACAGTAGCCGTGCACAATCAATGGAGCAGTCCAAACAAGCTCTTTATTGTGGCTCTCAATTAGCGGTGTGACATCTCAGCACCCAACGTCTGAGAGGCGTCCTACAATAAGAGAGGCTGTTTGGGCTGATAAAGTGATTTGGCTTGGTGGGGTCCTTTCATCTTCACTGACAGCAGGGTTTTTCGAGGCTTCTGGGTATTCTTTCTCTACATGCTCACGCCTTCCCATTATTGTGACAATAGCGCCACTGTCTTTAGTGTTTCAAAAATGCCACCAGCCTTTTTACTCCGTGAACAACTCTAGCTAGTGGCATCTCAGATTAGCTTTTTTTTTTAAAAAATAACTTCTTTAAGTTAAATTATCAAGAATATCATGAGATATATTCAATTAAAAAAACTAATTCTTTTGCTACTGCAAGATACCATACCGCCTGTTCAAAATGATGTTGTTGAAGGCAGCATTGTGGTGGTTGCTTGTGTGCTACCGAGAAGCAACTGTAATTTGAAAGGATAACTTTGCCCGTGGGAAGGACGGAGAACCAGAGGATCAGGTTCAGCTGATAAAACTTTGCATTCTGCAGGCACCAGTGACGGCTCTGATGCCTTATGTTTGATTCTCTCTTTCATGTTTTGCCTTCACTCTGAGTGTAAGCAGCATGGGCGAGGAGGAGGTGAAGCGATGGCAAGATGACTACAGAGGTTTACAAAGACTGAGATTTGATGCTTTTCTGTCAAGCTGATGGACAGAGGACTAAAGGGATGCTGGTTTTAAAGCGCTTCAGGCTCTCACAGCAGGCCGCATCATGGAGAATAATCCAGAGGAAGGTGTTTGTTTGCAAAGAAATGCTGCCTAACCGTTCCTATGTGAGCTGGTAGGCTGTAAAAAATTGGAATAAAAGCTTTCAATAGTTGAAAGAAGAAGAAGCAGTAATGATAGAGTTCAAACTGTTTCACATGAAAAAGGATGTTTATAATAGTGTATACCAGCCATTTTTTTCACAATTTGTCAAATTTACAACCCCAAACATTGTGCCTAGTCATGAAATGATGGTTTTCAACATTTCATGCATATGTATTTGTACTCAGCTCTGATGTTCCAGTATTTTATATAACCACCTTTCACTTGCAGTAATTTATGGAATTTGGTTCTATCAACTTTGCTCATCTAGAGACAGCTCAGTCATACTGGATTGATGGCATCACTGCTCATCAACTCTTATGCCCTATAACAGGGCTGTTATGATAAGATCCAAAAATACTTCAATCTACACTAATCTGTGATAGCATCATCTGTATGTTTAGGGCTGTTGTCCCCTTCTGAAGTGAACCTTCATCATAATCTCAAGTATTTTATGTCCTGTAGGGGTTTTCTTCCAGAGACCAGCACTCTCATCCCCTATCGGAGATCTTTCCAAAGGATGACGCAACCACCTCTGTGGGTGTGATGATATATGCATGTAGGCCAAAACACAAAGTTTTTATCTTAGTTTAATCTGACCAGAACACGTTCATCAAAATGTTTGCTGTATTCTTAAGTTGCTGATGACCATCGCAGCTCAAGTAATACTTTTCTTATCAACATTTCTCATCTGAAATGTGGATCTTTGCAACTCCAGAGCAATGATGGCCATTGGCCTTTTCCCTAGTTAATTCTCTTCTTCTCCAACCTGACAGTGTCGGTGGACAGTCTTGTCTTTGTGTGTGTTTGTGTCATACTATGAAACAGTACATTTCAAGATGTCCAAAGCTTTGGAGAATGCTGTTAAACCTAATGTAAACCTTCTTTAAATCTCTCCACAACTTTATATCTGACCTGTCTTTAGTTTTCCTCTATAGATAAATCATATGTATTTTTACCTAGAGTAAATGCATGCTGTCTATTTAACTGCAGGACTTCTTGGGTTTACTGTATGAGGAGATAGAGTAAAAGACCACAGGTGTCTAAATAGGTTTTTTTTAACACTTTTTAATTTTTATGTAATAAGAAAATAAAACACCTATATTACCCTTTTACTTTAAGTTAGACTGATGTTGGTCGGTCACATACTGTAGAATCCCACTGATAGATAGTCTGCCTCTGTGGTGGAAATGTAGCAAAAGGTTTAAAACTTTACCTCCGTATGAAAAGTGAGGAACTGGATGCAGCAAATTCTCTTGCTTTTCTTTTAGTATAACATGAAACTTGATTGGCCATTGCTGGTCGGTATATTAAACATGATATATAAGAGCATTTTATCTTCAATGACATTTAGAGGAGAATAAAATGACTAAAAGAGCTGCTAGCCTGTGCACCTGAGAGTGCACAATGTCACATCAAAGGTCTGAATGATAAACTGAAGCACTCACTTTAGACCAAATGCTCAAACTTTAGAGGCAGTACTGAATTTGTCAGCTAGGGTTTAAGTTGTAGTAGAGCCATACTTTTGTTTCATGAACTGTATTAATTCTCCCGGCCCAAGTTTTTAAATCGTTGTGAGAAAACTGTCCCTGAAATGCTTTTCCCTTCCCAAGAAAAACTCACAACACTAATAGAAATTGTTTAATTGTCCTTCAGCTCGTAAAGGGGCCTCTGTTTTCTCTCAACCATAAAAGACTTAGTATTTGTTGCTGGTTCAAGGCTCTCTAAAGGATATGCTGGCATGTGTAGGGATCTGGCAGAAAGGAAACCTGCGGTGGTGGTGCTGGTGGGTGAACTGTTATCGTTTGAAAATCGTGCAACCAGCCCTCACAATGCCCCATCCATGGAGATAAAGCAAAGACTGAGCTAAGAGGGAGAGGCACAGGCAAAAAAAAAGAAGACGAACAATAAAAGTCTTGTGGAGCTTTGACGGACAACTTAACAGGCGAAACTGAATTTTTCTTTTGCTGCAAGATGTCAGATGCCTTGCCAGTAAGTGAAGAAAGATGGAAAAAGCACACCACAGGTGTCTTTTCTCGCCCTTCTCTTTTCTCCTACAGTTTAAGACGGCTTGGTGAATGTGAAAACATCAAAGGCCCAACACTCAGAAAGTGCACTGTTGTTCCAGTAACCACATGAAAACAGAAATGGAGAGAGAGATGAGGAAAAACTTAGAGAGATAGAATGAGCTTTTTAACTGTCTTGTTTTTAAAAAAGGACCTCATGAAGGAAACCAGTTAGGAAACAGGAGATTAACTCTATTTTGCTCTTCATTTCAAAGTCCACATTGTGAGGCTAACCAACGCCATAACAAAGCAGACGTGGCTCGTCTTGTGTACCAACACATACGACTCCTCCACAAACACAGCTGATGGGGGCAGAAACAGAGCCGGGGAGGTTTGTGTAGCTGCAGCTCTGACTCATTGTCATTAAGAACAGCCCTCTGTAACGGATGCTAAACTTAGACAGGAGTGAGCTCTCGCCACAGACATTCCTCACGCGTTTATAAGAGGCACAAAACGAAACAGTCCCAAACTCAACAAGCTTTATTCCCACTTTCTCTTATCTCTTCACAAAGACCACCCAGGAGCAACAAGTCACTTTCCACCTTTAGTGTTAGTGTTTGTGCCAGCTTTGCACTTTATATTTGTCTGTGAATGACTGCATTCTCTCTCTCTCTCTCTCTCTCTCTCTCTCTCTCTCTCTCTCTCTCTCTCTCTCTCTCTCTCTCTCTCTCTCTC
>JAUZNJ010039622.1:0-10660 GCA_034780135.1 Jordanella pulchra | reverse complement strand
TTACCCGCCAGCTGTGGAAGTTAAAGCAGGGTCGTCAAGCAGTAGCAGAATTTGCCATTGACTTTAGAACCCTGGCCACCTCTTCTGGGTGGAACACAGAGGCATTAAAAGGAGCTTTTCTATACGCTTTCAATGAAAACGTAAAAGATGAACTGGTTTACCAAGATGAACTGGGGTCATTGGAAGATCTCATTTCTCTCGCTATTAGGATCGACAATAGAATCAGAGACAGAACCCAATCCAAGAAGGAACTGAGTTTTTACCCAAACAAGGTTGAGTCCAATACCATCTCTGCAGATCAAAGCCCAGAGGAGCCTATGCAAATTGGAAGAACCAGGCTCACTCCTGAAGAACGACAGCATCACATGAGATCCGGAGCCTGCCTTTACTGTGGACAAACAGGACATTACATCACTAACTGTCAAAACCTGCCAAAAGACAGAGCCCATCATTAGCGACGGGAGGAGTGGTGGGCAACTCAAAGAAAATTTCCCGTCTAACTCTACCTTGTTCCTTGATTACGAGTAATCATTCTTTCAGACATTTGTTTTAGTTGACTTAGGATGTGAACAAAACCTTATTGATGACAACCTGGTTAATCAACTCCGAATACCTGCTGTTCCTCTTCCATCCCCAGTCTTGGTCTCTGCACTGGATGGTAAAGCCTTGCCTGTCATTACTCATCGCACTATTCCTGTAGAACTTTTGGTTTCAGGAAATCGTGAGATAACTTTTTTTGTATTTCCTTCACCTCAGTCTCCAGTGGTTCTAGGCTATCCATGGCTCATTCTCCATAATCCGCACCTAGACTGGAAGAGCAGTCGGGTAGAGTCCTGGAGTACATACTGTTTATCTTCATGTCTTCACTCTGCTCTTCCCCCAGTGGTCTATCATCCTGCAGATGAACCTTCTCCAGATGACTTGGCCAGTGTACCATCTGAATACCATGACCTTCACATGGTTTTCAGTAAGTCCTGAGCTCTCTCTTTTCCACCTCACCGACCATATGATTGTGCTATTGACCTTCTTCCAGGAGCACCACTACCCACCAGTCATTTGTACAGTATATCCAAACCGGAGAGGCAGAGCATGGAAAAATACATCAGTGAGTCTCTGGCAGCTGGCATAATTCGGTCATCAACTTCCCCCATGGAGCCTGGTTTTTCTTCATTGGTAAGAAGGATGGAACACTCAGACCATGCATCGACTACCGGGCTATAAACCAGATCACTGTTAAGAACAAATATCGACTGCTGTTACTTGCCTCAGCTTTTGAACTCGTTCAGGGAGCCACAATTTTCACCAAACTAGATCTCCGAAATGCTTACCACTTGATCAGAATGCGAGAGGGGGACGAGTGGAAAACAGCGTTTAGGACACCACTCGGCCATTTTGAGTATTTGGTCATGCCTTTTGGCCTCATGAATGCACCAGCCGTGTTCCAGTCACTAGTTAATGATGTCCTTAGGGACTATCTTAATCAGTTTGTCTTTGTTTATCTTGACGACATTCTCGTTTTTTCAAGATCTCTAGAAGAACACAAGAGACATGTCTGCCTGGTCCTTCAGCATCTTCTGGAAAATCAGCTGTTTGTCAAGGCAGAAAAATGCGAGTTCCACGCCTCATTTGTCACATTTCTTGGCTTTGTTTTAGTGAGCCGGCAGGTGAAGACAGATCCAGCGAAGGTTGAAGCAGTCTTGGACTGGCCAACTCCCACATCTCGCAAGCAACTTCAACGGTTCCTGGGGTTTACAAATTTCTACCGCTGTTTCATTAAAAATTGTAGCCAAACTGTTCTTCCCCTCACAAGCCTCACATCCACCAAAGCTAGTTTCAGTTGGTCACCTGAGGCAGAGGAAAGTTTTCTTGAATTAAAGAGGTTTGCCGCCGCACCCATCCTCATGCAACCAGATCCATTAAAACAGTTTATTATTGAAGTCGATGCCTCAGATTCAGGGGATTTCTTCGGTTGATAACAAACTACACTCCTGGGCATTTTTCTCCCGTCGTCTCTCATCAGCAGAGAGAAACTATGATGTAGGAGATGGAGAACTCCTGGCCATAAAGATGGCCTTTGATGAATGGCGTAACTGGATAGAGGGGGCTGAGCATCCCGTTGTCTGGACAGATCATAAAAATCTTTACAAAAGAATGTAAACTGGTTGCTCTTTAAAAAAACAAATGTTGCATGGCTTCAGTAATCAGCCTCTAAGGTAGGCACACAACCACACAACATACAAAAACAAGCCAGCAGAATCTGAGGTCTGTACCATGAGCTAGTGAGACAAATTGAGCCTCAACCCTGGCTTTCTGATACCATAAAGCTGGATTTGTTTTTAATTAGGACTAGTCACCATAATAACATACTTGGAATCGTAAACCTGCTCTAGGGCAGCCTAGCTTTCAGGATTGATCTGAATCCTGAAAAAAATGCCCCACCCAGTAGCTAATCAGCTGTTTGATAAACAACAATGTCCTTTCTTTGAAGACGCGATTTAATTCAGAGCAGACAAATTAAATCGCAACAAAGGAAATTATAAAAAATAAACTGTTAAAACCAAATATTTCCTTGACAAATTGAATAGTTTCTAATTTATTTATTTTACTTTTTCCTCCTTTTCAACCTTTTACTATTCTGTATTTTTCTTCTGTATAATGTCCTTCTACACCTGTGGCATTCACTTGTTTTATCATGTATTGATATATGCAGCTAAATAAAAAGATAAACCGAAAATCTCAGCGCAAATAGAGAGAAGTTCCTTTCAATATTTGGATATGCTCATATACTTACTGTAACACAGACTGCATGTAGGCAAGCGATATTACGCAACCTGCAGCTTCATGTACACAATTGTGGATGCTGAATGGCTTGGGAAAAAATAAAGTGTCCATCAAGTATTCCTTGCCTTTATTGAGTTGATGCATGAATTCATCATTTACTCTGCAGTCACTGCCTGCACATCGCATAAAAGAAGGATTTTATGCCATTGCAGGTGAGTCAAAAGTTTCTTGTTTTCTGTTACAGTATAAAGGAGAAGTGTAAATGTTACACTAAAGCTGACCAATGGGAAATTAAATGAATATTGCCAGGCTAAAAAAAAGAAAAAAAGGTTTTGATACGGCTGAAAAATCAGGATGATTTCACTCAGACTGATGACTTCTTGTATTAATGTGATTGAACTGGGGGATGAGCCTCAATTAATATGCACAGTACAGCAACTGGGATGCATGGCTGTATTAAATGACACTGATGTGTAACTTGCAGTTACACAGTCAGCAATCATCTGGCATATCATTTGCCATTTCTTTCATGCCGCCATCATGTTTTGTTTTTCATTGAGCATTTTTTTTCCTCTTTGTATTTCTGTTAGATGCGTTTTTGTTCCTCACAATTGTGTACTTCCCTTTCGCTCTCATGACTGTGATTGACTTGCTGCCTTGAACCTGCCCCTTTATAGGGGATTCATGGTCAGTTCAAGCTGGACTGAATTAGTGAGTTAATAACCAGCTTTGTGATACCGCTAATCCTGATTGACATTGTTGCAGATAGGTCAAACAGGATAGGCTGGAAGTAGTCCCGCTAGGTTGAGTTTGCTTCGTGGTACAGGCCTCTGCAGCTGCTACAAACCTAACACCTGGGTGAAAAACAGAGGGCTGTATCAGGAAGCGAGCTCAACCTATTGGGATTACTCCCAGCTTATTCAGTTTAACCTATCCACAACAATGGCAATCAGGATCATCCATCAACTGCATCAGGGTACTGGACAGTTAATGGAAAACTTGACAGACTGTATTTTTTCTGAACTGCTCAGCATCCTGAGGGTGTCTGTTGTGTACTATCACAAGGCAATGCAAACAGTCTGTGAAACATAAAGAGAAAAACAAAAAAAGTCACAATTAAAAGTCGGTGGTTGTAGCATTAAAGAGATGCCAAAATGGCGTGGCGAAGGAATGCTGATTGTGTTCATAAGTTACCCACCAGTTTCATTTAACACAGCCATGCATCCCAATCATTGTACTAAATTTGAATCACGTCTCATTCCCCAGATATAATCCCTTGCGAATGAAAAGGAAGCACATAAAAAAAAAACAGTGAAACATAGTTTAGCTGTTAAATTTGACTTTTTATTCAATGTATAGGTACAATAAATCAAGAAGCTGATGCCGCAGATGCATTATATTTATACAAAAAGTGGTTGGTCTTAATGAAATCATCCTGTTTTGAGCTGTGTCAAAAAAAGCCCTCAAACACAAGCCCTACACTGTAAAAACATTCAGTAAAAAAACAGAATGTCCTAGTAATTTTCTGCCCAGACTTTTCTGTGTTTTTTTGTTTTTGTGCATGTTTTTACTGGTTTTTCTGTCACAAAATCAGTAAAAACAAAAAAACCCTATAAAATTTTAACGTAATTTTTTTCTCTAAATGATTGTCAAACATAAATTACTCTAAAATGTTGCCCATTGTCATCAGTGGAATTGTCAGAACTCTCTTACTTAAATGGCTCTATTAAATATGGATGAGAGGTATGTCATTGTTTCACGAACAGCTTATTGGCTGGTGGATGAAGTGGTTTATAGGATTAAGATCAATCCTGCAAGCTAGCCTGACCCGGAATAGATTTTCCTGCTAAGAGTGAATTACCATGGTAACTTGACTCGCTAAAAATGAATCCAACTTTGTGGTATCGGGAAGTCAAGAATAAACCTGAACTTATCTTGCTAAGCCGGTAATCCTGCATCGTGGTACAGGCCTCAGATACTTGTGTCAGAAGTGATCAAGAAATTACAAAACAAGAATGTTTAAAAATCATAAATTATAATGGACCCTTTTTGTATTTCCTGCTGACACTACATTCTTGTTTACCAAATAAATTGTTGGTGATATGTCAGGCAAATGGCAGCACCCAAAAAAGGTGATTTTACTACAGGAATGGGGTTTGGTGTGAAGGCCTCATAAGACTAGGAGTTATGGGCAATTGTTTTCAAGCACCAGCATTAGATGTGCAAGTCCGTTTCGAATCATCCCACAGTTAAAGAGGCATTAATGAATTTTCTAATAATACTACAACATGTAGCCAAAACACAAAATTGCAGCACTCTTCTGCTCATTCTTGTTTCTAACACTTGTACTTCACGATAAAAAAAATAAATAAAAAAATGCTTTCCACCTTAACCCCATTGGTGTCTCAGTTGAGCTGATGCCGGTTGCTTTTGAGTACTGTATCTACAAAATCCATCTAGAATATAAAGCTTTGATTGTTTGCTGGGTCGGACCCATGGACATTCTTGTCCTCACATGTTCAGGGAAGCGCAGGAACGTTCGACCCAAAGTTCTTTCAGAAAAAATAGGGTATAGGCTTATAGATGCATTTAAGCTGAACTACTGAGGTGTGTCTGCTCATTAAACAATGTTTTAGTCATAGTAGGTAATAAAAAAAAAGGCTAATTTAAAGATATTTTAGAATAGAACTTACATAATTTGTCATACAAAATATTTAGTGGGTCTACTTTGAAAGGGGCAGCATACAGTGCTGCATAATTATATTGTAGTATGAGGTTAAAATGGAATATTATGAACTTTCCATACATACGCAGGCACAGTGGAGAGCACACTGGGTAGCACAACACATACCCATGAGCTTAAGTATCACACAAAAACGTCAGCTACAGCAATGATCAGAATAAAGAAAGGAATGATGGAGTGGCATGCTTTCTCTGAATATGTATATTGGAAGTGAGGAAACTCATCATTGTCATTGCCAGGCATTTATAATCACACACAGATACACACAGTGACACAAGCACACTAACGCTTGACAATTTCCAGGTGAGCTCACAACTTTAGATTGATGGTGTAGACAGTGCAGCATATGTTTTGCCTTCTCACTCTTCAGATTCTCTCTATTTCACTCTCTTATTGTTACTGTTTCAGTAAGGTCTGTTTAGATCAATCATTAATCTCTTTGCTTCTCTTAAAAACCTTTTCTCCTTTCATTCGCTCATCTTACATCCCTGTTTGTTCTTCCCTATTTCAAAACATTAAAGGCAAATCTTGATTCCAGATGAATCCACTTAGCACAATGGAAACTCTACACCAGCCTAATAGACCACCTTTTTAATTGATAAACATTAGCTATGTTTATTGAAAGCCTGATCAGATAAAAAATGTGTCACGTAAACATGTCAGACTAAAGATTCTAAATCGATTCGCTCCAATTGAAAAACATTTCATTCTGATTAAGAGAGGTATTTTTTCCAATCACCATTCCAATTGGTGTCCATGTACACACCTATTCAAATCTTTGGAGTAAAATCATCTCCTCTGCGCATGTGTGCAACATCAGTTTGACGTTTTCTCTTAATGAACCGTCATTCACTGGCTCACATATGCTTGAACAAACATGTAAATGAAGGACTTAGGAGTATGTCACGCTGTCTTATACAGTGAAGCAAGATCAGTGTTTTATTTTTTTTATGAAGCAGGTATTATGATAAGAAGTGGCAACTGGATCCTTGCTACTACAACACTCCCACTAGTCTGCCTTTCATTCATTTATTCAGCAAAACATTTTCTTAGTGCTATCATATCTTGTTACTTTTCTGCCTTTTTGTTACTCTATCCCTACTGAGGAAGTTAAAAAAAGAAGGGTGATGGGGACTGACAAGTTCTCTAGTCTCAGTCTCCATAAGAAATTTAAGTTTTAAAAGTCTAAGCACATTTTCTATTGACCTCTGGTCCTTATCAGTCCAAAACTGCTTCATGTACATTTTGCCAGTTTCTGAGTGTACACTATCATACACTAGTCTCCTACAGGAAGCAGCGGAATTTTCTTGTTGTCGTACCTTTAAGAATAATGATACCTTACTACACAAAGTAAATGCAAGAAAGGGCAAATAATAATGACAATAAAAATTAAGCACGGCACAACCTTTAAGGGTCTGAAAATATGCAAATGATACCGACCAACTAATGAGAGGAATAAAAAACAAAACAAAAAGAGATGATAAAAAGTGTATGGATAAATTAAGGAGGTAAAGGGTGCAGGGAATCTAGGAGCATTTATCACTCTTACTCCCTTTCCTTCCCTCTTGCTTTTCTTCATAAGCACTTGACAAATTTTCACACGTATACACATGAACATCAATATACCATTCTGCCCTTCATTCTTGCAGCTGCATTTTTTTTATCTGGCCTTATTCCACAGCTTATGAATTTTAATAAACTTCAATCAGAATACCTCAGCACTGTTTTTCTATCTCCCAGAGTAATAGACTTGAACCACCTGAGAATTCTAAGACAGCTCTGTATTCGTGGAGCCAAGGAGGCCGGAATGAAATAGTCAAGAGAGCAGGGATGAATGATAAGGATCGATGGGATATAGATGAATTAAGAGGCAAAAGCAGAAGAAGCAACTTGCTCACTGAGAGATTGTAGGTCATGGATGGGGTGTAAGGCAGGCACAATGAGCCTCATTTACCAAAACTGGGTGTTGAACAATGCTTTCCTTTTGCACCCTAACTATTTTGTCTCTTTTAAATCCAGGTTTTTGTCTATGAAAAGGATCTGTTAAAAAAGGGACATTATAGTACTGACACTGCTTTAATTTATACCAGTAACCCAGACATTTTATACAGCAGTATACGTTAAACTTTAGGTCAAAGCATTAAACTTTACTTGAAAGCCATAGATGACCATAAGTGTTACATTCTTCTAGGCCCAACATGTGCAACTGCCTCGCACAGAAAATATGAAGCAGGAACTGGACTCACCAAAACTCGGTGTTCATTGACAACGTGTAAACAACACAAAACAACTTAAAGAAAATTAAGCTTCTGTGAAATCACACTATTCACTTAGAAAGCAACACTGATAAACAATCAACTTCACATGCTGTTGTGTAAATGGAATAGATAATAGGTGGAAATTATTGGCAATTAGCAGGACACGCTCAATAAAGAAGTGGTTCTGCAGGTGGGGACTGCAGACCACCTCTCACAGCCTACGCTTTCTGGCTAATGTTCTGGTCATTTTTGAATGTTGGTGGTTCTTTCACACCTTAGGTAGCATGAGACAGATTCTACAACCTACACAAGTGGCTAAGGTAGTGCAGCTCATCCAGGATGGCAAATCAATGCAAGCTGTGCCAAGAAGGTTTGCTATGTCTTTCAGCGAAGTGTGCAGAGGCTGTAGGAGCTACCAGGAGACAGGCCAGTACACTAGGAGATGTGGTGGAGACTACAGGAGGGCAAAAATCCAGCAGCATGATTGCTACTGCTGTATTTGTGCAGGGAGGAACAGGAGGAGCACTGCCAGAGCCCTGTAAAATAACCTCTAGCAGGCCACAAATGTGCATGTGTTTCATTAATTTGTTCAGATTTAGGATGTGTTTCTTGGGTGTTCTGTTTATTTTTTTAGGCAGTGTATATAATCTTGCATAAATGCTTTTACATTTTTCTAGACAAATACCCCTTAACTGCTCATCGCAAGGTATATAGCATTAACCCCAGTTTTAAATCCAAACTCATGGTAATGCAGGCTATCATCCATTAACACTAAGCACAGAATGTGATAATGCTTTATTTTTATTTTTTTTTTCACTGGACTTTATTGAAAAAAGTTGTATAAACAAACATTTATATATAAAACAGCAGACAGGTGCTTCACAAACCTTGACACAACCCCAATTAAAGCACCACCTCTACTGAGTCTAAAAGTTGAGGTCACAAGACTATTTCTACCCTCTTTTCAGAACAAAAACCTTTTAGGTTTGGGGTGTTTGTTTTGAAAGTTTAAATTTAAGATTTTGTAAAGCTTCATTAAACCTTGTAATTTATAAAAAAATTAAACAAATAAATAAAAAACTATTTTGAAAATGACCACTGAACCATGTAGGTGGATTGTTTGCTTGGTTTCCTCGCTCCTCTAATTCCAATCCGCACAGATAAATGGTTATGCTTGGCAATGCAAAAGATGTCTGAAATACAAAATAAATATTAAAAGAAAGAGATACACCCCTTGTAGTTATGTGGCTTCTTTTAGGCTTAGATCCCTTACTCAGACATAAAAATACACAGGTATACCACATTATTTTTCTTTGCAGATCCACTAAAAACGTTTCCTCTTACATTATGGTAGAAAATGTCCCTGTTGCCATAATACCCTTCCAATATTGTCTTGTTATTTGATGAAATCAGTAAAGTCCAGAAAATTGTATTATTCTTTTAGTAGTTTAGTCTTTCGATCACCCTCCCTCAGTGTTGTTCCCAGTGTGCCTGTATTACCTCATCCTTAAATGACAAAAAGTGATTAACTTTAAAATAAGTTGATTAGGACACTAGCAGGAAAAAATATGCTGTTGTTTATCTGCCATCAAGTGAAAAGGTCACCTCCACCGAAGTCATGAATGTGTTTGGTCGTACCATTGTGTTTCTTCCACACAACAAACACACACATATGCATATCGTAGCACACTGAACAAAAACAAGTAATTCAGTAGGGCACTGTGCTATTGGCTAATAAGAAAAACAATACATGCTACATGCACCATTGTTGATGGCCTCTAAAACAATGCATCATTACCACTCATTCCACTTTCAAAAACCCAAGGCTTAAAGACAGGGAACTGGAACAATGGATAAGCACAGCCATAAGCCAGCTCTTTTCACAGGCCATGTAGTTCTACCAGCTGTTAAAGCTATTCCCATTTTCTCAAGGCAACAATGGAGTGCAAAACAGAAACTAAGGGACTCTATTGATATTGAGCGCTACTGAATGGACGGCTGAGTAGCATTCACTGTCACAGTGGATGGATGGTTTAATAGTGGACCAGTGTGGAGAAAAGGAAGCAAGGCAGACCATATTGTTGTGTGTTGCTGTTTCCCTGAGTGCATCAGTGCATGTGTGAATGAGACAGCTTGGTGAGGTGACAGGAGTTATCTTGGGCCTACAGACAGATACTTAGCTTGCCTCCAACGTTCCAACACTTGTCCCTGTGGCATGCTCAGAAATGTCATGAGCTGGAACCATCAGCGGACTGTGTGTGTCAAAGTGTAGTTTAGTGTTTAGGTGTTTATTCTACATGTCAGACTGTTTTGTGCAATACTGACTTTACAGCAAGCATTTAAAGATGCACTTTCATGTGTTCACGAAAGGAATGTTGAATTCATACACCCATTTTTACCTGGCTGTTTTTTTTTTTTATTTTTGCATTATTGATTATGTCGATACACACTTGAACAGAAAGACACAAATAGCAATGGATTGTCTACTGGCAATGCTTTTTCAATTAAACTAAATTTCAGTTATTCATATTGTGCCAATTCACAACATACGTCACCCAAGGCACTTTAAGGAGGCATTTCAGTTTATTAGTTTACTAATTAAAGTTTATTAGCTGTACTACTCTTTGTCAATATACTGTCACTATAACTCTGTCATATTAAAATCATGTTATCCAAACCTTGACCTTGCTGTCAGGGCAAGTACATATACAAGTCCATTATCTAAGGCCATTAGAATATGATAAGGGACTTTAACCAGTGTTGTTTCAGTGCAATGATATAAGCTCTGAAACCTGACTGTAACTGTGGTGATTCTGGGTGCTCGGGTTGTTTTTGTTCCTGCTCCTCACTCCTCCTCCAGGGCCCGCATGCTGGATGA
>JAUZNJ010039620.1:0-10661 GCA_034780135.1 Jordanella pulchra | reverse complement strand
CAGTAAATAAACTGTTAAACTTTTCCATCGGTTGTCTGGTTCTATTTTGGGTCCGCAACTTCATCACCCCGTTACAATTTCAGTTTCATTTCACCCACGGTTATCTACAAAAATTAAAGTCTGCCTCTAAGCCAATTTGCAACCTGTGATGTTGCTCTTGGAGTAATGTCATTTTCCTCTCCGTGCATCCTTTCAGCTCATGCCAATACGGGGGTCTGTCTCACTGTGTATAATGACTCTCCTGTCCTCCCTCTCCAGGCCTATAAGAATTGCACCCAACGATGAACTGGCATTGTGGAGGTCCACAGTTTCTTGATATTGTGGTTGATTTCTTTTTCTTATTTTGTGATTTAAGATTTGTTAAATGAGGCAAAGTATTGTAGGCATTGCCTTAAATCATTTTAGGTGTTCCTCCACTTAACTAGAATCTTATGCATTAACCTATAACTTTAAAAGCCATGATATCATCATCTGGGTTCAGTATTATTATAGAGATTATAGATATTATGATATGGTAATTGAACATCCTTCTTTGCTGCTTGTTCATTCAACAAAAAGAAGGAAAAAATAAGGAAATATTAACTTACTTAAAAAAAGGATTTAGGGGTTGTTAATGATTTTCAACTTTTTAAACAAATGTACATAAACACAAAACAAAGAGTATGGAATACTAACAAAATATTTTAGGGGTCTTTATAAGGAGTCTCTGTAAATGTCTTTTTTTTAACAATAAATAAGTTAAAACAGCATTGAAAAATGTACAGTGAACTTACATGGTGACTAGAAGTAAGGGTACTGCCAGTTTTTGTAATTTTATTTTTAGAAACAAATGTGTGTTGAGCTTTTATAAATTTCAAAATTGTGAAGCCTAGATCTGGTATACATGGCATCTCTATGTGCCATTATGCTGTATTAGAATTGCATTACTGTGGTTCTCATACAGCAGAAAATAATGTCCAAAAACCTAGTGGCTAGCTGTTTTAGTTTGGATATTCCTTCACGTATGCTACATAAACACATTTGTAGAAAGGTGATGCTGAATTGTCATTTACATTGAGCTATCTTAAAGCAGCTTAGAAATGCAAATAATTTTCATCATAACGCCTTATAAAGATAGAGCTTTAAAAAAATAAAATACTTCCACACGAAAATGGCGTGACACATCTATACACTTCATTCTTGCATATCTAGAAATTTGAAAATGAATGTTTCATGAAGTTTATAAGGATGTTTTCATATCTTATTTGAACACATGCTGAGTGAAAAGCTATTTGCAGCTTCACATTTGTAAATATATCTGTGAAAGTCAGCTCCGTGGAAGTGTGCAGGAAGTAGATAATGTAGGATGAAAAATGGCTTGGCTGGAAGGTTCAGTTCTGTCTTTAAATTTTAGTCAAATAACCATCTGAGCCTGTTGATAGCAATAAGAAGGACTCTTAAATGAGATCTTGTTACTTTAATTTTGTCAAGTATATCTATTCAACTCAGGACTAATTTAAAGGGTTTGTTGCTATTAAGCAACTAAAGCTAGAAAATGAGAAAACATATTAAAATAACAAAATATAATTTTCTGACTGTGGTTTGATAACTGCTCTCATCCTTTGATTGATTTGTTTTTCCAAAACCTTAGTTTGGAGCAGATAAAAAAAAAACAATAAAGCTGGCATGCTTATTGGTAGTTCTCTGTCTCATCAAACAGTAAATATGCTTCTCTGGTTTGTTGTATTTGAAATTGAAAGAACACAACTTTCTTCAAAGTAAACCTTCAAGCCAGAAAGGCATTCTGTAACTAAACACCTGACATTAGACCTATTATTGATTTCTGTTTTGCAAAAGCCTCCGTACCCCTTGGCTGACTCACAATAAAAGCACACTTCACTAAATTCTATTAGGATTTAACGTTATGAACCCACACAGAGTATTGACTTGTAAAGTAGAAATTATAAGCAAAATGTTGTATGAGCCAAATTTGAAAAGAAATTGTGTGCATTTTTATAAATTCTGGAGAAGGCACTTACATCTATTGACAAAACTCTTTAGCCATCACCAAAGATGGTAAAGGGACTGTTCAATATCAGTCAAAGATTTTAAATAACTTTTTTGGTTTCGCACAAAGTGAAAGTCACATTATTAACAGCTTTGGCTATTGAGATCCTCTGTTCCAATTGATTGCAATACTGCCTCAAAATAAAATCAGTATATAGTAGCAAGACAAACATTCTGCTCTGCACTTCATATACATAATGGTTTCTGTTTTTCCAGAAGAAAAAACAAACAAAAAATAAAAAAAAACATTATGTTATTTTGGCTTTATTTGATGGAAAAAAGGTAAAAAAAATAATAGTTCTTAACATTTTTTATTGGACCCCATGTTGAGTGCAGAATTTATGTGTAACAAGTGCTATGTTCAGATCAATGTAGTACATTTTAAGTTTTTATTCCAAAGTTTTGTTCCTAATGTTGGATGCTTGTGCAAAACTAACACGGCATTTTACATTGGATGTACCATTCCTGTAGTAGGACGCAGTGGTAGTAGCATTGTGGTATGGGAGTGTTTGTCTTTAACAGGGGCAGTATAAACTGCTCTTATATATGTGATTAAAATATTATCCAGTATTGGTCCTTGGGTAAGACCAGAGCAAATGAACATATAACCCAACCAGCTCAGACATTGTCCAATCAAACAAGGACTAGGACACTGTAATGACAAGTGGCACTACAGGAGCAAGAATAAACTGGACATTGGAAGACTGGAGTGCTACTGCTCCAGTAACCCTAACCCTATATGAAAAGGTTGTGGGAGCTGTGGATGCCTCGATACCCACAGTCGGTACTAACAGCTAAACACCTGGTATCTCAGTGTATCAGCATTCATAAATAGCAACTGCTTTAACAGTTAGAATACTAGGAGATCTAACACAGGCACGCACTGTCAATAGGGAACCGAGACACAAGGTCAGATGGGGGTACCACCATCAACCCCCCACCCCCCCACACCTATATTAGGTATAAAGCCTGAATGATGCAAAACAACTGAGTGGGAGAACCACTGACCTAAGAAATTATATCATGGCTTAAACTCAAGGCCAAACAGAAAGAAGTAAGCCAACTCTCAGAACACCAGAGGGAATCATCTGGCAAAGGAATGCAGTAGAAACACAAGCACCTAGACTCCAAGCCTTGGCCGCCCGACTGAAGAGGTACACCAAAGAGATGGAGGTCAGGTGATTAAACAGGCTGTTTTCCACTGAACCAGCTAAGGTGTAGTCACAGTGGCAGGGTATTAACACACAGGCCAGCCATGCAAGGCTAGAGACTGTACAGTAGTGGGAAAGTATATGAGAAAAAAAAAGCATCGCATAACATTGATATACAGTTGTTAAAATACCTAAGAGCATGAATAGTTGGCAGCACAAATGATAATGAAGCTCCCAGACCCAAGCTTGAGAAGAAGAAGCCACCCGATGCAGCCAGAAACATCTTTAAAAAACTTTGCGAAAGTCTGGTTGCCCTCCAATTAAAGGGCTGAAAGCTGGTTGCTGTAAAGTGAGGACATTTTGCTGGTGTAGTGGGTTTAGGGCTAAGGTGTGAATTTGGTGTAGTTTAGGTTTAGGATGAGGTATGCACTGGTAAACGTTACATTAAGGGTTATTGTCATGATTAGGACATAAAAAGGGTTGAAAATGAATAAAAATCTGTGAAAGTTAACACTTGCTACTCACCGTCAGTGTGTATGTGTGTTTGTATATTTTGTCCATTTATTATATAGAATCCCTATAAAATGCATTAATATTTATGGTTTCCCATAAAAAAAAATTAAAAAAGAAATTTGTATGTACAGAGGTGATTTGTTTTACAATATTTGCATATCAAGAAATGGTCAACCTGAGATGTTACATGATTCAGCTGGAGATCTTTTTTTTATTTTCACAGGAAAACAGTAAAAAGGGAAGTTTGTCTATTTCATGAGGCATACAAAACATCCAAATGACTCCCATTTAGAATTAATTATGGTTAAAAAATGCACAAAAATTTAATAAAATAATGAGATCAAACAATTAAACATTGTTTGAGGTGAGTTCTTTTATTTTCTCTTATCACACACAATTAACTTTACTACAAGAAAAGGACTAAGGCCATAAAGCTAATAAATTTTGAATAAAAGGTACATTATACAGAAATACATAAAAACAGCTTGTTTTGAAAAAGCACTTAAGACTACGTGACGCTGTGCATGGCACACAAACCAAATGTTGCATTTTATTAGGAGTCACACGTGACTCTGTCATCTGTGGCCTCCTGTAGGGTTATATAACTCCAGCATCCCTGCAGCCAGTGAGACAGAAAATGTCGTCTTCAGTTCACTGAGGCATACCAGCCCCTGACAACCATTACTGTGGCCCCGTGCTTCCTCTACATTGTGAGCATGAATACATTTCAATGACTCCCACATGCTCAATCTTTCATGACAGGGATGTGTGAGAAAATTTTTAGCCAGCCTACGTACCTACAGTGCAGAGCAAAGTGTGCAGCCAGCAGCAGTATCAGGATAGAGAGGGAGAGGTGTGTCACTTTTGCCTTTCACTTTCTGGTAGATTGGGATTTTTGGGAGCGAAAAAAACAAGCTTAGCTAAACTCAGTAAAAACAGAATGAATTGTTTTAAGACAAAACTGATAAAGGACTTTACACAATGATTAAATCTCCTGATTTGTTGTTGTATTGTATTTCTAATGTGTAGATTCTTTGGTCTCACGAGAACAAATTAGTATGTAAAATTTTGTGAAGAAAAATGTCTCAGTCTTTATGCTTGCAAAGCTGGTAGAGAAACCTGGATTTTAGATATTTTCAGACACCATTTTAAATCCTGTTTCTTTTACGTTACATTGAAGACTCACAGTGTGCCACTATGTGAGATAAAATACCAATAAAATTAATTGAAGTTGGTGGTTGTAATATGAGAAACTGTAAAAAGAAAAGTACTGGCATTAATCTTTGCAAGAACCTGTATCTTTTAGTTCGCGAATGCTATTCCCACATAATTTGTGCCAATAATGAATAAGCAAGAAAGAGCAGAGACTAATGACGCTTGCCAATGGGGGCTTGAGTTGATATTATAACAGATTGCACTCCAGTCAGGGTCTAGCCAGTGGGAGAACGGAGCAGCTTCTTTATTCATGTGGAAAATTGCAACCACAAAGAGGAGAGGTAAACGTTGTGGATGGAAGAGAGTTGTTTACACTCTAAGGGAAATTTTACACTTCAAAGGACTTGTTTCAGTTTTGACAATGAAAGATAAAGGTTATTTGAAACAGTTTTTCCCTTTGTACTTTCCAACCCAGAAAGTCCATAGAAGTACTATGATATTTCATTCATGTGTGTCTTTTTATGAAGCTTATCAGAGAACTTGAGTAATTAATTTGGAAATTTGAACAATAATAAGTCCTCATCTATGATGTTCAGCTTCTATTTTTTAATTTGTCACATCCTGCAGACCTTGCAAGCCACATGGCACATCAAACAGAAAATAAAGTTCTCTTTTAAGCAAGAATGAAAAAAAATGTGTGGGAAAGATTAAGGTCTGGGATGTAATATTGCTAGCATGAAAGATGCTGCAGAGGATGAAACAACTAAGAGCCAAAATTTACTATCACAATGTTACATAGAAACCATAAAAAGGTGAACCCATCGCTGGACATTCTGATGCAAGAGACTGTCATCTGTAATTCTGACCCACCTCCAGTCAATGTATTTCAGAGGCAGGACTGGAAATCAATCAAAATGTTGTATAAATCAAAGGATTTTAGTAGAGTCTGTTGTCACCAGTCAAAAAGATGAATTTCCCTCAGAAAAACAATTCCTACAAGCTACAGTGTCTTTCCACTCAGAAGAAATGTACTTTTCAAGTGGCTCTGACCAGTAAAGTCTGAAGGTCTGTGTTCTGCATGCAAACTGCCTTCCCTCAGATACCAAACGCAGTGTTATACTGTTACCTGGATGATTCTTCAAGAAAAGTTGTCATTTCCCTTCTTTTGATGTGCAGCATTTTGTCGTCTTTTTGTAAGAACCCTCTCTCAAGATCTCGCTTTTGGAAATTTCCATCTGTGCTAATAAGATAAAAAAAAGTGGTTTTAGGCACAGTTAGCATAAACATCCTCTTACCTGAGATAAAAGCAGCATCTCCATGATGAAAGTGCATGCCTCAGTGTTTTTCTAATTTTCTCCATTTTTCGCACTTACCTATGTCAGCTCTTATTTTCAGAGTCCCATCAGAGAGGCAAAATTTGAATGTGTGATCAAGAAAGCTCAGTGAAATATACACAGTTGCTTGGTCTGCATAAGGTACCAAGATTCTTTCATCTAAAAGTGAAATAATGGTTGCACTGCTCGGGCTAATGTGCTTTGCTAATCAACTTTGCAACAGATTGCTTCAGGTTCCTGTTTCTTTCATGTTTCTGATGCCTGTAATCTGGACTAGCTATCCATTTCTTTGATTAAAAACCTCATGAGAAAATAGCTGCAAAAGCAGTCTTAGTCCCCATAGGGAGCCTCCTTATTCTGTGTCTGTCCACTCCCAAAGATTGCCTTAATTGACTCATGAAAATGTACAAGAATAACTTAATGTCTTTCTGATCAATTTGCTTGAAATCCTCTTGTGTTTTGGGGGGGAAGGGGTTACTTTTAGTACAAGCAAGTAGATAGAAAGAGTAATGAGTAATGCAATACTTCAATGTTTTTTACAAGACTGCATTTTGTTGTCCAGGGAATTTTTATGACCCTGAACTATATTTATGGGGCAAACATAAACATAATCCAGACGAGAGAGAGATGGTTGTCTCATTCTTTATTCCCATTGCTTTTAGAAAAAAGTGTTATAACTTTTTCAGTTGTGTTTAAGATTTTAGATTATCACAGTCCTATAAAATTATTTAGAAGATATGTGAAAAATGACATAGTTCTATGAAGCAAACACTAGGTAGTCCTAGTGTTTGCTTCATAGAACCTCCACCAAGCTCACCCATGTTTTGTATGCAGATAATCTCTTTAAAAAAACGAAAAACAGGAGCTTATTTTACCTTTCCTGTTATACTCTGGGTGCCTGTGCGGAACAAATGCAAGATAGCAGGCAAGCAGAATAGCTCTTGATAAGTATTTATTCTGAAATCAAATCTTCCACATCAGTATGGCCTGTCCACTTTGATTCTGGGTCAAATCTTTCTTAAATAAAGACAGTGAAAAATTTTTCTTTATGTCAATCAACAACCAAGGACAGTTGCGCCATATTTGCAAATAACTTATCGTTGCTAAGTATTTATAATTATCTTATATCAGTCTACTCAGGATACCATAATGATTTTATTTATCAAAAGGATAATTGATTTGATTGATTATACACAGATTGAAATTACCTCCGTAAGGGTCTTGGATGTAAGTGACAGAGGAAATAGTTCAAGAAAAAAACAACAAACACACTGGAATATGTATCCCAAGAAGACATTAAGAGCACTTGCTTGTAGTCAGGCAACTATATACAACTATATACTCTTCTTAGGTAAAGCTGAGCAGAGTTGCCTACGCTCTGTAAAGCAAACAGAAATAAGGGGGGAAAGAAGAAATAAAGTACATTAAGAGTTTATTTCAAAAGAGAGTTAAGTTCCTTGGTTGTTTTGCTTAATGTCAACTACCTCCTATAGCTCTTACAAAGCTTGCATTCTCACAAGGCCCCACAACTTGCTAGTTAAATAGACACTTAAACTAAAGTCTTTGATAATATAACAATTTGGTTTACCTGCTATAGCTGTATCTATTGACTTAACACTAGAAAGTGCGTTTTGAACAAATGTATACATTAGATCTGTGCTCTAAAACCTCTGCATGTGTGTGGGATCACGTAAACTGTCTCCATCTTCAGATGCTTAGAGAAGGTCAGTTAATAATGTATTTTTTCAAGGTTGCTAAAGTAAGCAGTACTTCCCTGTTAAATACCATCAGCAGTTTAAAAGTCACATAATGAGGACATACCACAGCATGGAGGATCTTCAGGTGTGCAGTTCAATTTCATACATGGGTAACTGTGTGCCTGGATTAGTAAGTAAACTTTAGGAAAGTGTTTCAACCTTGTCTACCAGTAGTTGCTGATGTATGTGTGACTGGAAGAGTGATGCATTTGCGAAGCATAAATTCAACTTACTAAGCGTACATTTTAGGGGAAAATTTGTGAAAAACTGTAAATTAAATGAAGCCAAATCCTTTTTTTTTTTTTAGATTTGGGGGAATTTTGGGACCTTCTTACTGTCGTTGTGGGATTACAGATTTTCGATTGGCTTGCCCACCTGTGTGGCTTCACATTAAATAAAAATTGTGAATTGAGCTTGTTTCTTTATACAAAGATTTCTTGGTTTCATGGTTGGATATAATTTAGTTTTAGCAGGCTGCAGGGTTTTTTTTATGTTTTTTGGTGTGTGTGTGTGTGTGGGGGGGGTGTTAGATTATAATCGAGGTTAATCAGTTTTCCCTATTGTTATTTAGAGTTTTCTTTGTGTCCACCAGTCCTGATAAAAAATAACTAACATTAACAATTTTTTTCCTTTTTTTAGTTAGTTTCAACTGGTGTCGTGTTGCTTTCCATATTCTCAGAAGTCTCCATGTTACATCAATTGAAAACAAAATTTATTGTGATAAGTTATTTGTGTTTTTTACCGCAAAGGTCATATTACAGGAGATGTGTGTTTTCTTATGAGGGCTTTGACAATAGCCTAGATAAAAAAATGACCGCAATCAGCTGTGAGCAGAAAAAATAAAAGGAAATGATTAAAGAATTTCTCTCAGAAATATCCCCACTTCAATCTTGTGGAGGGATTTGTGAAACCTTTTAATCCATGGTGCTATATTACCCAGGGTTCATTTGATCATTTAAAAAATGTAAGTTCTGCCATAGTTTACAGGCCTTCGGAGAGGGGTCAAACTAAGAATGATTCAAAGATATTCATACACGACCACAGAAAGTTTTTATTCTTAGCTAGAACAGGAGGAACCATCTGCATAAAATATAAATATACCATTTCTACATGTGTGAATGTAAAGTTCATATCTTCCAACTCACACTGGAATGCACAGCAGCCTTACCTGAAAGGCTCCAAGCCACCATATGTCCAAACACCATGACAACAGAGTTGTCATTCCACCAAGAAGGTTCATCAGCACTACTCAGGGATATGTGTTATAAAATTTTAAAAGCACATTAGCCAATCATTTATTAAGTAGCTGGAAATAAAAAAGGAGAAGGTTCTGGGTTCAGTCCTAGCCTGGGGTCTTCCTGCAAGGAGTTTGCATGTTCTCCCTGTGTATGCGTGGGTTCTCTCCAGGTACTTCGGCTTTCTCCCACAGTCCAACAACATGAGTCTTGGGTTAATTGGCATCTCTCAATTGCCCTAGGTGTGAGCGTGTGTGTGCATGGTTGTACATCTTTGTGTGTGTCTATGTGTTGCCCTGCGACAGACTGGCGTCCTTTCCTGGGTGTACCCTGCCTTACGCCCATAGTCTGCCAGAGATAGGCACCAGCCCAACCCCGACCGTGATGGATGAAGCGGGAGAAGATGGATGGATGGACAATTCAGGATGTCACGAAAACAAAAAAACATACAAAGCCAGCCATCATGTACAGAGCCCGCTTAAGATATGATCTGTGACATTGTTGCACATTAAATAGATGCACAGCTATTCAATGAAATCACACTTCATTCATACAAGCAAATATGCAAATAGGTCCCATATAGCAGTATGAGTTCATATTTCTTATATTTTTTTTACTTGGCTTCTACCTTCAAATCCCAATTATGTGTATAGAGGTAGAGTGAATATAATATTACAAACTACAGCAACAACATACAGATGGGTTCATCCCATTTGTCTGGCTTGGGACAGCAAAGGGATGATTAAATTACAAATCTGTCAATCAGTTCGAAACACTCGGGCTACATGGAGTGCAGTGAGAAGTTGAACCTGGACTGGTAATGCACAGTTCCTCCCAAGTGCCTTGGCTGTGGTGCTGGTCAAGCTAAAACTGCTAACAAGCAATCCATCATCATGGATTGCAGTAGGATCTATTAATACTTCCATCTCATTCTTCCATTGACAATACCCCCCAGCAGAGCCAAGGCTGCCTCCACAACTATGCATGCCATTGTGTAGTTATTTATGGACACATGTGTTATTTATGGACACATGTGTCCATAAATAACTACAAAGAAAAATTCAGGTCATGACATGTGATCGTCTAAGGCTTGTCAACCTGATTAAAGATCACTGCTGAATTATTTAGAATTAGCCTACAGTAATGATCCACCAACATTTATTTTCTTTTAAGTTACCATGAAAGCATCGCTTTGATAATACATTTATGTCAGGGTCCTGGGTTTTGTTTTCTGTTGGGTTTTGTTCTCTTTTCTGTTTTCTGAACACTAGATGGAGCCAGAGGCCGTGGCTGGAGTGGCTTTGGATGCACAGCTGTGTCTCTTCTTCTTATATGATATGATATGAGTTTGATTGCTGTTTGGATTGCTGACCTGCATGCTGAGCTGCTGCTAAGGCTATCTCCATCTGAGCTAAGTTCTCTTTTCTGTGATATCTCTAAGTTACTCTAACTGTCCTGAAGCACTTTTAA
>JAUZNJ010039619.1:0-10661 GCA_034780135.1 Jordanella pulchra | reverse complement strand
TGCAACGCAATTTCGTTCTGTATGCACTCTGTGCATACAAAATGACAAATAAAAAAGTCTAAGTCTAAGTCTAAGTTGTCGGTTCAAATCTGAGCATGACGGCTTTAACACTGCTGCAATAAAACCAATTTGTCTGCACTGCATTTTGGAAAAAAAAAAACAGCTTTTGTAACAAGAAAATCATACAGTAAAGAAAAGCTGTGTTAAATATATTTTGTCAAACCTAACAGTAGTGAATGGAAGTAGCTAAAAATCTCTATTTTCACACTTTTAACAAATTCAGTCTGTCGGTTTACTTTTAGTAAACTTTGGATGAAAGCTCACTTTTCATACTGACAGTAAGGAAAACCCTTATGCATGTAAAAAAAGAAAACCTCAAAGTTGCTTTGATGGTCTGACTGTTGACTATGTAACATTAATCTACTATCGTTGAGCAACAAGGTGCAGCGTTTAAATCCTGCAGCTTCTGGTTTTCATTTAAGGCTATCCTGCGGCAAAAACCATACCTATAGAGCGACTGCTTCTGGTGAAGGAAAAAAGAAAAACTTAGATGTGTTTACATCTTTAACAAATCTCTGCTTTCCTGTGAGTCTCATCTTTTGTATGTCAAACATCCATTCCATGATTGTGTTGAACTTGCCAGCTACACTATTAGATCCAGACAGGTTTGTTCGTCTCTTCCTTATTTGGGGGGGGACATGAAAACAAAGGTTTGCTTTTGGGTCAGAATATGTTTATACTCGTTTAAAAACATTGAAAATGAAAATTCTGACTTTTTTTTTGTTTCATACGTTTACATTTTTATTTTTTGGGCTCTAAAATACATTTCCTTTATACACTAAAAGACCGATGACCTATAATCGACCCATAAACCGATGTGTGGCAAAGCTGCACTTCATACAGTTTGTTTACCAGTAACTTAGTACATAGCCAAATTCTTTACGTTTAATTATTTATGGGTCTGATTTTTTATTGTTTTTCTTTTTTTTTTTTTTTATAAAGGCCATGTCTCAGCAGGTGCCGTCACATTGTTCCTGTTAGCATGGTATTTGTGTACATATTTCATACACAAGCCTTCGCTTGTGTAAACAACCTCAGACAGTTTCAGCCTAAAACAAAATAGCCAACCCATCTGGAATATGACGACTGTCTTCATCAACACAGATTCATACACAGCAAACATTCAACTGATTTTCTTTTTTCCTTGGGAAAAAAGAAGCAATTTTCATGTCAGTCAGAAATAAAAAGCTGAATTAGTTTGTAGTCACTGCTACACAGCTGGGTGACTTTCAGCCCCCTTCTGTGTTTGGATTTTTATTGGAAATCACTATTTGTTCATTTGAAGCTGGTGTGAATTAAAATTGTGTTTTTTTGTTAACATGCTGCTCTAAAAAAGGACTTCAATTATAAATACTTCCTTTTATGAATTTACTTTAGTTTTTCAGAACCCTTATTAAAGTTAATAGGAGGAAGTGCGTTCTGTTTACAAATCCTCCTTTTTCAACAAAATAATCAGACTACTGTATGGAAAACTTAGAAAAAATTTTCTACAAAGCGAAACATATAAAAAAAACAGGTGGAAACAGGTTTCTTAATCCAGTCTGAATGTTACTCTGAGAGGTATCATGTTTTATTTTTAAATACCTCCTTTTAAGGAGATGTCGTCACCAAAAGTTAAACAGTTTTAGAGGCATTTTCAAGGCTTTCATTTCTCCTTCAACTTGAGTTCTCAGAAATGATGAAATGCTGAGACACCTTTGTGTTTTACATCACTACTCTCTTTTTGCACACACAAACACACACACACTGTCTTTGCTCCCGGTGTCTTCCTGTGCAACAGTGCCTCTGTTTGGCAGGACTGTGGCGTGTTCTGATCGGAGCGGACTGGGGAAAGACATCGCTCTTCTGTGCTTGAAGCTCTTACCAGCAAGTAGCCAGTAGCTGGGTCAATTGTCAGAGACTCGTTCTGGAAAGTGTTGGCCTGAACCAGCTCCTCTTCCTCCCTTCTGTCTTTCTCTCCTGCATCATCATCATCCAGCTCATCCAGACTCTGAAGGAGAAAAAGGATACAGGAAGTAGAAGGTTAAGGCAGATGTTGGGAGAAGAAAGAAAGAAACATATTAAAGTAAACAAAATGTAGAATGAGAATGCAGACATTGAAAGACTTTTCAGATAAATAATGTCTTATTATTTTTACACAGATAGGCTTTTATAAAGCAATATTGTTGGAAATTCATCTGAATGTTGTTAGACACTATAAGAATATACATCCCTGCTGAAAACAAGACTGAAACATTTATTGCTTTGAAATCTGTAGAGAGAACTATAGATACTTAGAATGCATTACTGCTCCTCTATTCCATCAGAGAAATTATTAGGTTTTTTTCTATCTCCGAGAGAAAAAGCGACAAGTTGTGAATTATATTTTCAAATTATTTTCTTGAGAAAGCAAAAATACAGCCTTAAATTACTCCAGCCTATTTCAAGGCTTTAGTGTCAGAAAAGGCTGCAGTGGTCCTGGATATGTAGAGTATATATACTGAAGGTAAAGTGTTTTTTCTTTATCTTTGTTTTGTAGATGAAGCCTTTTAGTTTTTTAAAGTATTTACAGTGACTGTACTCTTTATGCTCGTTAAAATAGAAGTGAGGGAGTTTTTGCTTCTTTCTCCAACAGTTTCTTTTTTCTAAGCAGCATATTGACAAATATTTTATTGCCATTAATTTTCAGTCCTATTTAATAAAGACTACATAAACATGTAGTCTTGTTTCAGAGCAGGTGTCTAGCCATGTGACTTTATGTACAGATCCTCTGACGGAGGTTTTGCTAATATTATCTTTGTGTTATTTGTGTTTATTTCAGGGAAAGGTACGTCTTGTTTAAGCCGATTGTTTTAGCTGCGTTTTTAATTGGAGTTTGCCATTGACTGAACCACTGGAAATTATTTTTTTGTTGGTTTGTTTTTTTGGGGGGGGGGATGGATACAAGCTGTGCTTCTTTGTTGAACTGTCACTTTTCTGCATCGATATATTAAAAATCTATCATTACCATTAAGTTTCTGTATTTTCCTAAACCAGCGTTTTTGTCTTTGCACATGCCTTTATGAAATCAACAACTGTTGAATGTTGCAGCGGATAGTTATCTATTAAGAAAACATTTTTTAAATATTTCAGCATGTGGTGATATGGTAAATAAAACTCAACATGATCACATGACACTGGATGATAATTCAGATAGACATTCAAGACTTTTTTCAAAGTGTCTAATAATTCTTCAGATCATGAAAACCAGAAATCCACACTTCCTCTCTCAACCACTAATATCCACTTCCACAAATGTTAATTAATGGATAAGTTCATCTTCTCTCCTTTTAAACAGGGTCTTGCTTTGCTTGATTGGTCTGTGTATATGATGGCCACTCAATTTTGGTTTTTGTGAAGAAATTTCCGACGGGGGGGGGGGGGACTGAATCAAGAGACGGTGCCTAGATTTGTTTTTGTTTTCCTATTTTTCCATTTGATCTCAAAAGAAAACAACAAAATTGCCTTATTTTTCTGTTTTTCTGGAAATCAGGAAACGGTTTGTTTTCCGATTTTGGATTTCTCATTATAAAACCAAAATCGAATGGCCATCATGTACATAAAGCCTCCTTGCCCCACAAATTATGCCAACAGTCGCTCTCAGAAACTGATAACTGACACTGTAACAACACAAGACAAACTCAGATTAGTCAGAAGGGGACTTTCGCCTCTAGGGGACACTAGAAGGGGATTTTTGATCAGAGGAATCTCCCTAAGAAAAACAGAACAGTGTGTAACCATGAAAAGAACAAACATCCTTTTGTAAGAAAAATAGGGGCTGAGCTGAAATAATCTAGACAGATCTCAAATATTGTCTGGGAAACTTTCCAAATTCACTGCTGGTAATATGGATTATTTTCATTGTCTAGACATACTTAAAAGAACTTGGGCCCAATTCCATCCCTTTGGAGTCTAGAGTTAGTCAATAGTGCCACAAAGTCAGAGGGTTCATCTGTAGTGATGGGTGAAGACAGTCCACAAAAAGAATTGCATTAGGACTGATGTCTGGCTTGTGACGAGAGACTAAGATTGGGGCCAAACTCTTAGGACGCAATTCAAACCAGACTTTCCTGTTCCTTACTGCAGGATGAACAAAAGATGCCTGCTCTACAGGCCTCTCAGTCGTAAAAATAGCCTTACAGGGTTGACAAGGAATGCGGTCTTTTGCATGGCCTTTCCTGTCAAAGAGTTTATCAGTTCTCCTTGGGGGAAATGCCAGCTTTTTAACTCCTTAGCTGGTCTTATGCATGCAAATGTTCTTGAGTGGTTCTAAAGAGGTGGCACGTAGGTAAACAATAGTTCCAACTTTTTAAAGTGCAGAAAATATTCCATTAAGGCATTGGGTAAAGCCTCTAAAATATCAGAGTGGGTAAAAATGTACAAACAAGGCAACAAATCTTCAGTTTTTTTGTCCTTTCTCCATGTTTCCATTCTCTCATTACTTTGGATACCATCAGATAGATGTGGTAATAATATAGTCCCAAAAGAACAGCCATCAAGGACTCTCATCGATCATTCTTGGCAGGTTAAGCAAGCTTATTAGTTTCCAAACCATAATCTTTAAATCCAGTCTTTGCTATGAAGCTGTTCTGCTGAAAACTGTAACAGAAAAACATCTAGTTTCTTTCAGCTTTAAACAAATTTAGGTGCATTTTATTGTTGGCGTGCCTTTCGATCTGAATCTGAATGTTCTTTACTGCAGTTATCAGACTTTGCAATGAGTATTTGTTGAAGTTCCCTTATTATACAAGCAAATATCCAGTGACTTTTTCAGAGTTTTTCCAACATCATTTCTTTTACCTTTACAAATAATAATCTGTAATAATTCACACTAACCACTTAAGTGACGTCCATAACAGTGTAACATTTCCTACAGTAGGGCCATAAAGAGGAGACTTCAATATAAAGAAATTTGTAGAAATTCAGGTATTCCTTGATGTTTCTTAGAAAATGGTTGTCAATCAGCATCATGATGGCTTTAAATAAGGTTATGGACAACTTTAAGGCAGAGTTAACTTAAACAATACCAGAAGCTTTGGAACATCAGCAGAAGACTGTCTGTTCACTTTGGCACAACTAGATACCTACCAAATTAATAAATGCCAATCTACATAAACCTTTTAAGGGAAGGAAAAACAGAGCTTTAATTTAAGAAAAGCGCAGAGACCCTCTATCATTTGGGAAAAGCTGCTGAGTTTCGCTGCTCAGGTGGGAGAATCTGTTTGTAGGACAATTATTAGTGAAAAACTTTGAAAATAAGCAATTAAAAATGCCAAGTTTAAGCTTTGTAGAATGAAATGAATGAAATGAAGATCCTAATTTGAGACCAAAGTTAAAGTGTCATCATAAAAATTTGTGGTTAAAACGGGAACAATTGTAAAAATGCTCAAAGTTTATGACAACAGATTGTAGGGCAATGTATTTATGTTATGTTTTCAAGCCTATAAATTCCTCTGAAATAAAACCCCCACAATGTGGGAAACAGGAACTTTTGGGGTCACCAAAAATAATTACATTAAACAGAAGTCTGGCTGTGTCAACACAAAGTGAAGTGCACAGTGACCAACTCACTCTGCTATGCACAAACTTCCTAGAAATGTTGTATTGGGGACCTCAGGGTTTGTTTTGGATAGAAGTGCAGATCTTTTTTTTGCCCGGTAGTATTCCAAATTGCTTTGCATTTCCATCGATTCCAAATAAAGGAAACAAAGATCTGTGTGTGCATCCATATAAGGGAATCTTCTACTCCTGACCTCATCACAATGTGTGTATTTTTTCAGGTCATCTCTTTACCCTGGGCAGTTAAAATAAGCAGTCTGGGTGATAGGAATGGCTGTGCAGAGATTTGACATTGAAGAATGTAACATTTCAAACCAAGAGTCAGGCTAATGTTAGGGATTACACACAATGATCTGCAGCAGGCTTTGTCTCTGTATTATTTACACATTCTGATCCAACTTCCTTAAGTTTTCCTGAATTAAACCCACATCTGGTTTACATTCAATATTCTGCAGAGCGAGTTTTTAAACAGGCTGAAAACTTAAACACTCATTGAAAAAGTGCAGAAGCACCCCCCCCCCCACCACCACCATAAAAAAGGTCAGTTTAACTTTGAATTTTATTTTATTTTGTGAAGTTCAGTTCATGCAATCCAACTTTGACTATTTAGACACAAGAAACGCCCTTCCTGTAAAACACTGAAGTTTACTGATTCTTTCTTGCAGTGGTAGATTGTGCAACAAATGAGAAGATAGGCAGAGTTTTAATTATGTCCAAGTTCTGATAAATGCATGCCTATAACTCTACCACTGATTATTCCAGTGATGTAACATTAGGAACTTGTTTCCTGTTTATAAAGGAATGGTGTAAGTGTCTTGAAGGAATTTATTTAACAGCAAAAGGAATACATTTGCTATGACCTCCATATCCACGTTTGCTGCTCGGCACATGACAAATTAAAGAAGCTACATCTGGAGTAGACCTTCATGGTTTGCTGGAATGACTGTTGTGGTTGGAAACTCATTTCAGGGAGGAAAATAATCACTCATTTCTTCATTTTTCCCTCAAGCTTCATCTCCATAGGAATGCATCAGACTCTTTCTGCTCTGACACTTTATATCAAATTACTGGTGTATTATATTAATTACTAATGAGTGAAATTTTCTTTTGATTTCACATAATATAAATATAAACTATAGCCTCTGTGCATCAACCATTAACTGTATGCATGCCTATAGACCAGGGGTCTTCAAGCCTTAGAATCTAATGAGCCAGTTTTTACTTCTGTCCAACAAATAAAACTCGTTTAGAGCCTGAGATATTTCATGACCTCTTTAAAAAAATGAAAAATACATATGTATTAAATATCTACTACAGGAGATTTTTTAAATGCCCGCAATGCCATTTAAAACTTTAGGTTTTAAAAAGAAGGAAACAATTGCTTTTATTTTGTGAATTGCAAAAACAAAATGACAGTCCTTCATATAAAATTTATTTTGAGTCGCAAACATCACTTCTTTTTTTTTTTTTTTTATGTTTAAGAAATATAACAGGTTGCTAATATTATTTTAAACCAAGATACACTTCCCTTTAAAAAAGATAGAATAATATGGTTTGTATAATTAGAGTGAATTTATGAAACAGGTCTGTGCAATTAGTGGGTGGAGAAAATGCTATAACAGGCATTTGTTAGTATATCTATTGTTTAAAAAAACTGGCTTACTCTTCATCATTTTTAACTAGGGATGAAGAACCATTTTCTAAAGAGCCAAATGCACCTCCAGAGGTTGCAGAACCCTGCTGTAGACGATGGATTAAACAGAGATTCTAGGTCTGAGTTTCAACCTTCTATCCATATAAGGGATATGACCTTTTGTCATAAATACAAACACAAAACTAAAGGAAGCATAAAGTACAATCTCATCAGATACAACTGAAAACTTCTCTAATCCTCTTTCACTCGATTACTTCTAAAACTTTAATCATACAAGCTATTTATGTCCATAAGTTAAATTCTCTAAAATTCTAATTAATAGTTTGAAAGATAAGTATTAATTGAATTAAAAATTCAGATCACCTAATCCATTTTAATTACTGGTTGGGAAAATGTTTTTTTTTTTTTTTTTTTTTTTTTAATCTCCTGGTTAGTTTGCTCACTTGCATAAAAATGAAAGTCTCCTGGCTGCATATCCTTCAAAGAAATGAGTAATCAACTGATATTCACCTAAAATTAAAGGAAGGACGAGAAGAGCATTTATGAGAAAAATAGTCAGCAGGGTAATGGTAAGCCTAAAGGAGCTCCTAATATCCACATGTAGGGGGATATGTCCCCTGGCTATTAGCTGGCAATATGAAAATTGTGTCTGTATGGAATATATGATGGTACAAAGCTTTTACTATAAGAAAGCCATAAGATGTCCCCTTTAAACCAACACCGAGTAACTTTTCAACCTTTATATTTTCTGAACTTTTGTGAACATATGTCGAAGTACAACTAGTTGAACGACACCTCTGTCATGGCCCGAGAGGGTCTGTATCTAAACAACTTTGAGAAGGGTGGCTGGAACCATGCCATACAAAACAACTACAAATGGTCAGACTGCGTTACGTTACAAAGATGGGTGATGCAACCAAGTGTCCCTGAGAGACTGTATATTTGTGCAAACTGTGCAGGGTTGATATTCAGACAATGTGGCACCTTCCTGCTTGGATCTATATGCGTGTTTACTGTGAATATATTTATCAGTTTCAAGGCTCTAAACTCATCAGCACATCACCTCATCGCTATTCATCTCTCACACAGCCACTGGAAACTGAAATGTTGTTAAATCCAACTGCAGGCGACCACAGCTACGTTCAAACTACAGCCCTTAATGCTCAATTCCGATTTTTGGGTGAAATACGATTTTTTTTCCCTTGGGTCGTTCAAATTTCCAAATATATGCAATTTGTATGTCATCTCCTGTGTGAACTGCATTCAAACTACTTAAGAGTCCCGTATAAACAGTACAGGACGCAATGACGTGATTGTAGTGCTGAAGAGCATGTCGCAATCTTTCATTTCTTTACCAAAGTCATCTAGTGCATGAACAATGCAATCTTTTCAGGAAAGTCAAAAATAAAGACTGCTCTCCGCATTATCGTCTACCATGGTTGTTGTTTTTCATCCTGCTTCTGGGTAGCATGAATGTTTTTTTTTTTTTGGTTTTTTTTGCAGTGTCCTGTCTGGCGATGTGGCAATAAGAATAATTGTCTTGGTGCCAAACAGAGCCCAAAAGATTTTGCTTTCACAAGTGGAGCAGTAGGGCTATCGCCATAGTGTTCCGCTTGTTTTATGCATACAAACTGCTTTATTATAATTATACAGGGTGATTTAAATATTATAGGGACACCACAATGAAAGTAGAACAGCAAAGATAGAACAGAAAAAAGGAGAAAAGATGAAAGAGACAGGACATAAAAGGGAGACAATGATAACAACTTCAGTCGAAGAATGTTAACGTTTTTGAGTATTAATGACGTTCAGGTTGGTTTAATGCGACCTGGCAGTTCAAACACCAGTTGCATTTGAAAAGATCAAATAAATATCGCATTCAGGAACACATAGATAAGTGGCCTGAGCAGCATTTTAAAAAAATCTTATCTGTGTTGTTCAGACTGTCATGGGAAAAAATATATATATATCAGACAAAGGTCGCGTATGGCAAAAAAATGAAAAATCAGATTTGGGTCGCTACAGACCGCAGTGTGAACGTAGCCCAAGAGATTAGGATTTTACAATGCTATGGTCTTTACCATATGGTTTGAAAATGTTGTCTTCCTTTAGGTAAAAATAAAAAACTATGCGGCTTTTGTCCAATGGAGGGAGCCAAAAAACAACCAAAACTGAAAGTTCTTTAGTACTGCTTTAAAATTGGCTAAAGTTCGATAGGAGACACTACAACAAGTTACTCAGATCAGAGGAGATCAGAACTCTTGGCCTACTTTCAGAATGCTATACAGTGGAAAACAGAAACTTCATTCCACCCAGAACATATTCTGATGGTAAAAAGGCTAAGGAATGTTTAGATAAATTGAAAGAAAACAAGCATAAATTGGGTTCATTTGCATAAAAATATACCAAAATTATGGAGAAACCCTCACTGATAGTAAAAGGCTCAGATGTTTCCATTTTAGAAGTGAGACCAGATTTGCGAACAGATCAAGAGGGATTGATTGTTAACATATTGCTTAATGATTTCAATGGAGAAATGACCTCCTGCTTCATATGTCAACCAGGATTCCATATGTGCATGTTTGTCACCATGCCAGTGTATCGTCCACTTGATCCCAATAATCATCTCTAAACAAGCCATGGGAATCTGCACTGGAAGTACTCACAGACAGAGGACTTATGACCAGTGAACATTAATCACTCGTCACTCACTGTAGCACAGAGACTTCATTAGGATGATTTATTAGGAAAGAGAGAAACACAAGCTGATTAATCATGACTGCCAGTTAGCTCAGGTAACATCACAGATCAAAGAGGGGACCATACCCCTTGGAGTAGAAAGATTAATAATAAGACAGTGGCAAACAAGGTCAGCACCATGGTTATGGCAGATCTGAGACCAGCCAGATATGAGAATTCAGACAGGAACTGTGTCATTGATACACGTGATCCATTTTCTGCATAAATAACAGACAGTGCGCAATTTGAATTTTAACAGCCCAATGATTTCAAAGATTTAGCAATAAAGTATTTTTTCAAAATGCAAAATTCTGATTTTGACGACTTCCATATTAGCTGAGTAACAAGTTCTCCTAGACATGCAGAATATCATAAAAACGTGTGGTTTGAAATGACCTCAATCAATCCTGCAAATCTAAACTAATGCTAAAAAGAACTAAGTATTGTCTACATACATAATACCTTTTAAAGTAGTAATATTTAATATTAATTCTTCACAAAATTATATGACATTGGATCACTATTATAATATCGAAAAGGATTTTTATATATATATCTATATATATATATATAGATATATATATATCTATATATATATATATATATATTTACTTCTTTCAACAAGAAGCGG
>JAUZNJ010039618.1:0-10661 GCA_034780135.1 Jordanella pulchra | reverse complement strand
TTTTGTGACAAACAAGTATGTGTTCCGATCACTCTATCCCAGAAAAATAAGACTTGTAGAACTTATTGGAAACTCAAGACAGCCATGACATTATGTTTTTTTACAAGTGGATGGAAACTTTTGACCACAACTGTAAATCTGTGAGGTCAGCGTTTGGCCCGAGCATCTTCTGCTGTTGCTTTATGTAGGATAATATAAACACACTCTTTATAGAAGCAGAGACTAACAGAGGGCAGCAGATGTTTGGAACCTGTGCAGACTTGTCTGACTGTAATCACCCCCACCCTCCTGAGGACCAAACAGAAACAGTTATTCTTTGGGGAGCGTCATTCTGGTGTTGAATTCAGAGTGAACGGCACAGTGTGTGTGAGCTGTAGAAGCAGTGGACCGTTTCCATCGGTGAACTGAACTCTCAGCTCACCTGCTTTAACATTTGCATCATGTGAAGCTCCAGCAGGCAGGAGGAAGCCCGGCGCCGGTGAAATCCCTCTTGTTGCACAGCCTTGCATCAGCCCGGCCCCTCTGAAGGCTTCAACATGCTGAGCTGCTCTTCACTGAGCGCGCTCAAGGCTGATGAAAGCTTGTCTTCATACAGTCATCTTTCAAAGAACCGAGGCGAGCAGCCTTGTTTTTCTGAGTCACTTCTGTGTTTTATCTAAACGTGACACGTATGTTTCCTTCAGCCTCTGAGCGATCTGACAAGCACAGCTCACATATTTATTTACAAAACAAACCCATCCCAGATCCTGTTTTTGTTTACTTTTACTCTTTACTTTTATGTTCACTTTAAAAATACAAACTAGTTAGATTCAGTTTAATTCCCTTTAATTAATATGAACGTTTTTAATGGCCTTGCCCCTCCCTTTTGTCCAAGCTCCTACATTCTTACACACCCTCCAGCTGATCAGTTGCTTCTGAGGGTGCCAAAGACAAAGTTCAAGCTTAGAGGGGGCCGTGCTTTTTCTGGAGCGGCTCCCAAATTATGGGATGATCTTCCTTTGGACATAAGACTGGCCTCCTCACTTGCTGCTTTTAAGTCCCTGTTGAAGACTTATCTTTTTTCCTTGGCGTTTGACACATTCTGAGATATTGTTTATTTTTATTTTTGAGATGTTTTTTTCATTTCTGAGATGTTTTTTTTTTTTATTTCTGTCTGTATATTCACTTGTATTTTATATTTTCTCTTGTCTATATTGTATTTTATGTTTGTGTTACAGCACTTCAGTCGTCTTGGTGTATGAAGTGCTTTATAAATAAAGTTGGTATGCTATAATTTCAACATATATGCAGTAACATCCACTTGGCTTTGAATGTTTATCTTATTAACATTTCTCCACTGGAAACAGGAAAAGTCCTCTGGCCAGTTTTTTTGCCTGCAGCTTGTCTGATGCATGTGGAATCATCAAGAAAGTACAAAATGAAACGGGAACACATTGTGCCCTTGTTAGATATCTTGGTACAGAGCCACATGCATCAGTGACTGGGAGGATCAAGCTGAAAATGTGACTGAATAATGAATAATTGGATTAAAACTAAATATATCGTTTAGATTGATCCCTAGTCGGACTGAAACCAAGCCACATGCATTTCAATCAGCTAGTTTTTAGTTTTAAGCAGTACAGCAAGTTCATCTCAGTTCACCTTTGCCAGTTTATAGTAAGCTGTTTTTTTATCTAAGGAAACCCGGACGGCAATGACTTTGCAGCAATCTCTCCTTTTGAATCAAAAATGTTGCAATTATCCAATAAACGTTTGCTTCGCAACAATCTCTCATTCTGAGATGCATTCCACGCTTTACATGTAACCTTGTGACTGAAATGTTTTAATGTGAGAGAACAAGTTTTCTGTCAGAGCCTAATGCAGCTCTGAATCCCTTTCCTGTAGAATTGAAACGGACATTTTTAAGGAGATTAAACCTTAAGATCTAGAAATGTCCATCAGCCTACAGTCAGATGCACGTAATCTACTGCTCACTATTGTTTATCATATTTTTTTTATGTTAATTCCTTGTGCTAAATAAATGAAATTTAGAATTTCTGACTTTAGTTAGAAATTAAACGAGATTCGCTGTTGACGGACATAAACTGGCAGCATAACAAACAAAACAGCCGTGGCCAGAACCAGTTGCAAAAAAAAGCATTAATTTAGGATGAAGATGTTTGGCCCGATTATCATTTCAAACCTGCATCACAGAAGAAACATGGTGTCCCAACATTTTTTCCAAGCAGCATTTCTTCCAGCGTGTCCTGCAGAGAGGACGGTGGGTGGCGTACGCTGGAGGAGCCGTGCTCGTGGGTTTGCCAATAATCACTGACCTGTTTTTTCTTTAGGCTCCGTGCTCACATCAGATCTGGTTTCAGATATTCTCATCCTGGCTCGTCAGGGACGATGAAAGCTCGCCTGTGACGTCCCGCTCATTTCTGACATACATTATTAACTAGATCTTGACACTCTTGTTAACGTGTGGAACTGCGAGGTGAATGTTTCATTTTTAGGTGGGGTTTAGGGGATTTTACCTGGGGGCCACATGGACAAATGTCATATAATTGCAATCCTCTAATTTGGATGGGCAGTTTTCTCAACTCTTTAGTTCCTTTTCAAACATCAGACAATAATCCAATTGATTCACCACAGAAAAAAAACAAATCAGAGGAAACCAGCTCCCAGATTCTGCTCTGAGAGGAAAAATACATCATAGGGCCTTGAATAATTCATGTTTGAGTGAAGCAACTAAGACAGATGAGTCATTGTGAAGTAAAACCAGAACTGACAGTTAGCAGGACTCCCCCTCATCGAGTTTTTTATTTATTTAATGTTGACATCAGAGTGATGCTTCTCTGGAACGGCTCTTCCAGCTGCTTTTTGACTTACGCCTGATTATTCCCTTTCAGACGCCCTTAACAGAATATATTTAACGGTATTTTACCGAATGAAGAAGCTGAATATAAAAAACAAATGCTAGAATGCTTCCACAAGTAATACTAATCCTAGATGACATCTAGTTTGCAATTAAGTTCAGACCTGCCTTTCGCTACAGTCAGGCTGATGAACTGCAAAAATATATCAGGTGCAGGATGCTAAAGATATCCCATAGCATAATGTCAAGGTGAAGGCAGTTACCAATATGAGATTAATAAATGAGAAGATTGGAGTGAATTCCTACTAAATAAAAACAGCAGGTAAAAGGTGATTAAAGTCCTGTCATCTCCCAGAGCTCTCAGAACGGATGTCAATTATGAATAATATTTATGTAATTAAATTTATTACTTTTTCGATTCATATTCAGAAGAGTTAATTTGTTAGATGATAAAATGAATGTTAAGTTTATTAAACACAACCAGATTTCATTGAAACTACGTAAAATTAGCATCAGGCAGATGTGATTTTCTCCTTTTGTAATTTCTGTCTTAACCCCCCCCAGCACACCTCTAATCCCCTTCAATGACCGTTGTCCAGTGTTGCATCTCTCCCTCCACATTCAGAGTATTTTTCTTTTACTTTCGTTGTTACAAAGGAAAATATGTGTGGTTACTTTTAGATATCTTGTTTGTATTGTTACTTTTTATGTAATTATCCACTTGTTTAGAAAATGAAATTGTAAGAACAAAAAAAAAAAATAAGAAGGTGGAAAAGGTTTATGGTGGCTGACTGCATGAGCGGCAAAAGCATTGAAAGAACAGGAATTACGTAGAAGAACCGGTGGTGGTCTTCATATGGCAGCAGATTAAATACAGAAAAATGTTCCCTGTCGGGTTTCTAAGGGAGCAACACTGGAGAAATGGTAGTTAGATACCATGTAAAGCACTTGGCGTGTATATTTTAGAGTGGTATAGGTTTGCTGTTTCCCAAAAATAACAGCCATTTATCTCTGAACTGTTGGTAGTAAAAGTGAGAATACTAACAGGTGAAAAGGTCCAGATTGAGCCCAATTAGCCATTTCCCCTCCCTGGTGTCATGTGGATCGTTAGTGTTCCAGGTCTCAGGTGCGAAGAAGCTAGTGTGTTAAGCTTGGTGTTATTGCTCTGGTGTTAACACTCATACTGGTCACTGGAAGTTCAACATGGCTCATCCTGGCGAAGAACTCAAAAGGATTACAAAACAGAAGCCATTTCTTCCAGAGAAAAAGTAAAGTGAGGTGGACTGATCATGGGGCATTATTATTTCTTTACCGAAGAGCCTCACAAATGAATTAATATTGGATTTTATTGAATATATTCTAGTGGTTTTTGAGTTTTTCTTAGCTGTATATATGTAACAGTGAGGGCTTTCTCCTATTTCTGCCATAAAAACTTTTTAAAGGTGTTAGAAATCTGATAAAAGCGATCCTCAAAAGTAAAGCCAGATTCAGATTCGTCAATTGGTTGGTTTATTTGTTGCAAATGCACCGAGAACATTGTTTCATCTCTAACAGGTAATTTCTATAACGTGGATAAAAATCACCAAACCTAAACCTGTCTGCTGCAGATGCTGTCTTCCAGCAGCAGTGAGGAGGCTGATGTTTTAACTCTGCCTGCTTACATGTTGGTTTGCTTTTCTGCTTCTGGTTTTACTTGCACATCTGAACAGCTACATCTCTACTCCTTTAAAATAGATTCCGTGAAAAAAGGAACTTAAATAGACCAAATATTTCTTAAGATTTAGATTTGTTCAATCTACTTAGCTGGAGAATGAATTTGATAAACAGAACATCATACATATAATGATAACCTTTTGGAAAGGGAGCAGTTTGATGTGAGTGTTTTTTTTTTTTTTTTGCTGTGTTTCAGGTTGCAGCTCAGGCTGTGCTCTTCATGTGCATGAACACTGCTGGGATATTCATCAGTTACCTGTCTGACCGGGCTCAGCGGCAGGCCTTCCTCGAGACCCGGCGCTGCATCGAAGCCCGCCTGAGACTAGAGACAGAGAACCAGAGACAGGTCAGTGCATGTAGACAAGCGAAGACAAAAACCCTGCTGACATAATGCTAAAGCTTCTCCAAAGGTCAATCCATCAGGTGTTTGAAAATGTATATCATCTGTCTGAGACCTACAACAGAACCAGAGCCAGAATCAACATTCAGGACTAAAAGACACATTTTCAATCCAAAGTAAAAGAAGAATAAAAACCTGCCAAGTAAAGGCAGATTAAAACGCAAGATAAATGTCAGACTGAATGTTCAAACAGCAAACACTGTTTGTTTCTATAGGGCAGAAGCTGGTTGGATATTTTATAATTATTTAGGAACAGAGGAAAGAAACAAGAGGTAGGGCAGCGGATCTGGAAGAACTGCCTGGACTCTGGAAGTACTTAGTTTAAACTGCATAATCAATGCTTATGAGATCATCCAGAGCTCAAGTATAACCCTAGACTGAATGGAGTGCAGGCAGGAAACAGGTGAATAGGCATGTAGACTGGTGGGTGATCATCACAACAGAGCGGTGACTCTGAGTCAGTCTCAACTACAAGCCAATCAAACTGCTGCGTTCCTTTTGTAAGTCTCTGCACAAGGAAGCCAGCAGAACCTTGTCATCTGTAAAAAAGCATAGAGGAAATCCACCTAAACCAGACACCTTCTAGCCCTTAGCTGTGACCTCCATAACTTTAATTTCTACTGAGAAAGTTAATCGACAACAGCTCTAAAGACATTAAACATGCGTTTTGGGATCACTGAGATATTTTCTGGTAAATGTGAAACAGGCCTTTGTGTCCTTTTTGGTCAGCCGTAGTTCTCACCTGAAACTAAAAGGCTAAGCCAAGCAGGACCTGCAGGTCCTTAGATATTGTTCTTTTTAGGTTTCTGGGTGTGGACTGGATGAGCTCTTGGAGTGTTTTTTTTTTTTTTTTTGGGTGACGTATCGGTGAAGGTTCTCAGTCATCCGGGTCATGGTCAGGCTAGGAAAGTTCAGTTTAGGCAACTGCACGTGTCTTCTAGAAAAACTACACGTCCAGTTGCCTAAACTGAACTTTCCTAGCTTTTTTTGAGTGACCACTTCTGGGAAAGATAATCAATGTTCCATGTTTCTCCATGAGTGGATAATGGTTCTCAATGTGGTTGACTGGAGTCCAAAAGCTTTTGAGATGGCTTTTAGACACTTTCTGTAGTAATTGGTATTCATGTCTTTTCTCATTAGTGTTTAGACATTTTGTAGGTAATCACAAAAACAAAGTAAGCAATGGTATAAAATGTGGATCTGTAGCTTCAGCTTCTGCCTCTTATCATATGAAATGCTGAGACTTTTGTCCTATTTCACAGAACTGTAAGAGGTAGTCAGATGTGTTTCCAAAAAGTTTTAGTTTTTGGTGAAGAGAATTGTAAAAAGCCTGATCTGCTTGCAGAAAAGGTTCATGCTTTGTTTCCTGGCTTACAGATAAGATACTTGCTGTCTAGTTTGCAGTGTACCTTTCCCTGCCCACTTGTATTAGGTTGGTGGGGAGAGTAAAAGCCTTTCCCATTTGTTCGTGCTCAGTTTACAGACTCCCTCATGATAATGGGTCTGGTTTGAACTCATATCAGCAGCAGATGATGTAGCATATCTGGCTTTGAATGGGACCATAGTTATCAAATTTAAGTCTGTAGGTAGAACATATTTTTTCCTTCCTGTTGTTTAGTTTTGAAGCTCAGTTCAAGTGGATGTTGTTGAAAGAAGCAAAGCCATTGGTGAGTTTCAGTGAACAGGACTGAGTGTCTGCAGCATGTGGATAAAGAGTCCCCTGGGAGGCGAGTAACACGGATCAGAACATCGATCCAAAGCTGTCATGGACACTTTGCATCTGAGCAGCGTGTGCCTCTACACATCAACCACTTACACACACAGCCCGAGTCATAAACACGCCCATCCGTGGAGCTGTAAGACTGTCCAGTCAGAACACATACACACGAGGACTGGTGGGGCGCTTTGTTTACACAGTGGAGTGGACAGCGGCTCGGAGACGGCCCACAAAGCTTTTAGCAGAGTCATATTTCCTAGAAGCCTTCGGCTTTGATGAGCGCTTGGATAGTGGTTGTAATGGAGTGAGATGGGGTGCCACCTCAGACACCACATCATAATGTCAACCAATCAGAGTCCTTTTTTTAAAATGTCTACCGTAAGAACATAGCAGCTTGTTTTCAGGACAGACCTCTGCACAAAATAAGCTCGAGTCCTTTGTTTTTTATTCTGTGCTGTGGAGGATTATTGAGATGTGAGCAGGAGCTGCTGGAAGAAGCAGCAAATGCTGCAGCATTAAGGGCTCATCACGTTTAGAGTTTATTATTCAGACGGATCAAAGCACTACAAAGCTCTGTCATGGTGCATGAGGTTCCTGTCAGCCTTATAAAGATGCTCATTCTCCTTTACAGCATTGTTGTGGTTTTATCTTCCCTGTTATTAGATGTATACGTTTTAATGTTATATTCCATTATGTTTGGATGAAGAATTTGCAGCTGTAAACGGCAGACGTGAAGAGCTAGAGAGCAGTCAATTAAAAACAAAAATATTGAGCTGCCTGAGCTAGGTTTTTGTTATTTGGAGATGCACTGGACCAAATCTAAAATGCTAAAAGCTGTGCAGTCATGTGGAGATCATGTTGTCCTCTGTAACAAGATCTCACTGCTTTGGAGGTTTAGTAGTAGACAGATCCTAGCTAAAAGATAAATAACTAAACGTTCAGCTTCCCGTAAAATGAATCCAGAGTCACTCATATCTGAACACAAAGCGGCTTCAGCTCAGCTTCAGGGTTCCTGCCATCTGAAAACATGCCACATAAGTGTTTTCCAGGTGTGGATATGTATAGAAAAGTAAATCTGAGTATGGGTAATACCTTTAGTAAGGCTTCTAAAGGCTAATCTGAGAATCCCAGGAGACTGATAATAAAACAGTTTATTGTAAAAATAATTTACTTTTGGATCCAGGAGGACTTCAGTGTTCTGGACTGGCAAACCACCGCAGACGAGAGAGAGAGAGTGTGAGAGTTGGGGGCAGGTGGTAGAGTTCTAGAAAAAAGAATCCGTTTTGTTTGGGTATACCGGTGATAATTGTTGTATCAGGCTATTGGTGGATAGGAACCTTTGTGCTGTATGGGGTTCACGGGGGGGACCAGAATAAAGGAGTACCTGTTAAGATGGAGATGTCTCCCGCATGCTTCTGTGTAGCCTCTATATTTTATTAAATATACACATTGGAGAACAGAACAATAATGATGTTATAATTCAGATTAGAGTTAACCAAACTTCTGATGAGGCGCTTATTTGTAATTGTTTTAGTATCCGGCCAGGTTGGAACATTAGTGTAGATGTTTTGTTTTTGTTAGTTTCAGTGTGATGTTGGGGTTTGATGGAGGACTCAAATACAGAGACTGAACATTCAGTAAGTTTTTTATTTTGAAAACAGAAAAACATACAGGGTTGTCCTTCACAGGGTGAACTGGTCATGGAAGACAGACAGAAAAATGGGTTTTGTAAAGAAAGTCACACAGACGAGCTTTGAAAGGAATCCAGCTATAAACTCTGAGGCAGAGGTGAAATATGGCTAAGGGACCGGAAGAGATGTTTAGAATAAATGTGAAACACCTTGGGCAGAATCAAAGCAAGTAAAATGAGAGAGGGGGACTAATGAACAGAAATAAAGCTGAATGGAGGGGCAGAGAATCTAAAGAGAAACATCTTATAAATCAATGACCGAACAGAAAACAATGCCAAGTCAATGTGTAAATATTCTCTCTTTACCTGACCCCTTGTCCAATCTCTGGACCAGATCAACTAATTCCCACTTATCATCTCAGGGAAGGTAAAAGTCAAAAGAGTGAAAAACCTGTGACATTTCCAGTAATAAAATTAAGTTTAACAGTAAAGCAGTTTTCTACTTTCCTAACAAAACATCCAAACATGCAGGGTGAGCAACAGAAATGTCTTCTGGTGCACCTCCTGCACAGTGGGGATGAAAATCTGGGCTGTCAGAGATCTCCTGGAGGGCTTCATCCCTCAGCAAAAATCAAGCTGCGCTAATGACTATCAGAGCTAATCTGACACGGAGTCCGCTGGCTCTCCGCTGTCCAAACCAGGGACCATGTCCACTGAAGCAAACACGCCACAGCACCGTTAAGTGTCCACACTGCAAGAAGTTACCAGCTGAGGAAATCATGTACTCACAAAAAAAAAGCCAAAGTTCAGGTTTATAACTTTAAAAACCTCATTTGTCCATTGGGAGGGAGGTTGTCTTGGGGTCTATCTCCTCATTTGAAAGGACAAGTAAGGGATGAAGAAATTGGATGTGCCATTTTAAGAAACTGCCACTTTTTGGTTCATGCATACATACAGGCTAGCCCTTCGACAAACCGTATTCAGCAGATGTTTAATTACTTGAACTGAAGTGATCTTTAAGTAGCATTATTGGTCAGAGGTTATTTTAAAGGGTTTTAAATTAGGCTTTTGGTAATCATATGAGCAGTTTTGTGCTCTAGTGTGACATCTAGTGGATGTATTTAAAGGTTTAGCTCTGACATAGTCGATCGCTTCTTTTAGTTCTCCTAAACTTAATCCCTAAAGATTGCTGTAAAAATTAGTTGATATTCAGACTGTTTCACGTTAGATTTTTTTATGTTAAATATTTGATGTTTGTGTTTTTGCATGTAGTTAATGGTGTTTAGATGAAACATCCAAATCCTTATATTGTCTGTAACACTTTTCTGAACTATTCATCAAAAAGTGTTGACTTTGAATAGATTTTGATTTATCACTGATATCCGCAGTAAATTTTTTTGCTTTAAATCAAAGTACGTTTGTTTTTGTATAGCAAATATTGGAAAACATTCTTAATTTATCTGCATGTTCTAATAAGTCAAGTACAGTTTTCAAAGATGCATAAACAGAAATTCTTTGTTTTGGGTATTCCAAGGTTGATGAATATTTTCTTCTCTTTTTTTAATTTCACTATAAAGAGTAGAGAAACTAAACATCAGCTACAGTTTTTGATATTCTTAAATGCTAGCAGCAACAGTGTTAAAGTAGTAATGGTTCAGATATCTCCTTTGGGTTCAGCTGAACCTCTACCTAGATTTCAGGATAAATCAGTAAAATCCACATTTCTTGCAGTGAAGCTCCATAAAACCCTGAAGCATTTGGTTGTGATTCAACAGCAGAGACGTTATTTACGCTCCACTGAAATCTTTCTCTGTCTGGACCATCATTTTAAGGAGGCTTTGCTCTGTCTTCCAGTCTAGAAGAAAACAGAACAATAACCAGAGCAGCTTGTGTTTAACAACTTATCACATGCTTTTCTCTGACACATTTTTACATGTTCGGACCCAGCTAATGGTTACACCTATGATGCAACTTAATAGATAGATTTATTTTTTACTCTAGAGCAGGGATTTGGAGATAGTTTTTTTTTTTTTTTTTTTTTTGCATTTGGCCACTTTGGCATGGTTGTCATGAAAAAGGCTTCAACTATATAAATTAAACTTTTCATGTAATCATTTATTTTACAAAGAGAACACTGCTCTTGCATTTTAACTTTATTCTCACTTATTTTGCACTTTTAGTGACTTTTTACATTTTAAAAGAACGTATGCCTTCGTTTTTTTTTTTTTCTCACAGTGTCCTGTCTGGCGATGTGGCAATAAGAATAGTTGTCTTGGTGCCAACTAGAGCCCAACAGATTTTGCTTTCACAAGTGGAGCAGTAGGGCTATCGCCATAGTGTTCCG